>JAQIXS010003961.1:0-16490 GCA_034700785.1 Rossiulus vilnensis | reverse complement strand
ACGGACAAAAAATCCGGTCCCGCGAGTGTCCGGTATTCGGAGGTTTTACTGTATTAAGATATTGATCGGTACAACTAGTTATAAGTACAATTCAAAGAAATAAAGATGGAGGAGGCAGGGGCAAGTAACGAAGATAGTACCGAAGTGAGTTTAAAAACTGCATCCTGATTTGACAAAATTTGATAATAATCAAGATGCGATTTGTTTTTATATATGGCGTAGTTAATAGTCTTAAATTATGCAAAAGTAAGCTGGGGAACCCTTTAAACGTTGACTTGCAGTGTGATGGCAGACAAGCTGTCGTCTGCCAAGCATCGTGGGTGCAATACATTAGAACTTGTAAAATATTTTTTTGCAGCATACCCTGTATTATTCCTTCATATAAAAGTGTCCCTTGTAGATATATAATTGCTAATATGTAGAAAAATGATGTATCTAGTAGGTCTATTAAAATACAGTGACGTCGCAATGGCACACGTGGTTGACGTACAGAAAGACGACATTGCATTTTAATGGGACACTCTGTATCAGTGACTTTATCAATGAAATTAATTATGAACTCACAGAAAGACTGTGTAAAATATAACATCTATTGCTTACAATTTTACAGAAGGTTCCAGGCGACATTACATTTAGTAGTTTGATAGTTGACATAACGTTCCATCCATCAAAAGATGTTATAGCTGCTGCATCAATTGATGGACAAATTGATTTGTAAGCATTATTATCATCATTATGTTGAGTATGGTCTTAAAAGAGCTAATTAAAAGTATCTGATTCAAAATAATGTGTTTTTAGATGGTCAATAAGTACTGAAAATAACAATCACCAGCTGTTGGAATTAATGCACCACAAAAAGGCGTGCAGGGCGATAAATTTTTCAGCTGATGGAGAGCTGCTATTTTCCGTTTCAAAAGACAAATCTCTTCAAGTGGTTGACCTAAATGTTGGTGCAGTATCACGCAAAATCAAGAAGGCTCATGAGTAAGCTTCTAAAGCTCAGAAAAACTAGCAAATGGTAAAACTCAACATATTTTTTTGCAAATAAGATTGCATTTTTATTAAAGGGCATCCATATATAGCTTGGAAGTTGTGGATAATTACTTGGTAGCAACTGGAGATGATGATGGAACTGTAAAGGTATTTTCAAACTTTTGGCCTGTAAAAGCTAAGTGGCAAATCAAAGCCTCATGGACTTTTTTTAACACTTCAAGAACAGACCCTATTGTAATTTTCTCAAGGTTTGCAACTAGTGCATTTAAAAAATATATTCTTTGTTTTCAGGTATGGGATTACAGACGCGCAAATGCAATAATGGAATTGAAACAAATGGAAGAATATGTCAGTTCCTTAAGGATAGCTCAGGACAAAAAATATTTACTTGCTACTAGGTGCTTTTATTTCCTAATTTGTAAAAATTAATATTTCTTAGTAACAGAAATACGTGTAAGATGTACTAATTAAAACCGTGTATTATAGCGGAGAGGGAACATTAACTGTATTTAACGTCAGAGCCAAACGCATGGAACTCCAGTCAGAACTTTTCGATTCAGAACTGCTATGCTCGTCAATCTTAAAGGTAAATGATGACTAATTTCTATGGCAAGAAGTTCACAATTTCATACTTCACGTTAAAATACAACAATTAATCAGAATAAGTTTCTTGCATAAATGGTAGCAGTTGTACGTGGCACTTTTAAAAAGGATGAAAGTTGTATAAATGCTTACCTTCAATTTTAGAACAACTCAAAAGTAGCTGTTGGTTGCGGAGATGGCGCCATAAACATCTTCAATTTTGGCGAGTGGGGCAACATCAGTGATCGATTCCCAGGACATCCATCTTCAGTCGATTGTATGGTTAGCATGACCAATAGCATAGTTTGCACAGGATCTGTAGATGGAATCGTTAGGTAAAAATGATGAACCAAAGTGCGAGTAGTTTGTTAATTTAGGTATAGTCTTAAAACCTTTTTTCCCGATTTTAGGGCAGTGAACATCCTTCCAAACCGATTTGTTGGTGTTGTGGGCCAGCACGATTTCTTCCCCATTGAAGATTTGGCTCTTTCAAGGGATGGTCAGTTGCTTGCAAGTTGCTCTCACGATCAGACCATCAAATTCTGGCACGTAGGTTTTCTACATTCTTTGGAAGTGAACGACAGGAAGAAAGCAAAGAAAAAGCACGGCAAAAAGCATCTACCCTCCTCTCGTAACCAAGACTTCTTCGCAGATCTGGCGTCATGACGAGATCCTTGTACATAAATAAAATCCAAATTGGAATGCTGATTTTGTACATTTATACGTTTTATTTCAGTAATAAAATTAATAAATAAGACTGTCTAAAACTGACACAATGTGGAATGGGACAGTGCTACAATTATAATGAAGAGGGTGTGTAAAATTACTCTCATGGAACATCCGGTGTAATTAATTATGCGCATGGGCTGCTTATGCCAAGGTAATTCGCATTTTGTTTGTCAACACCAGTCCACATTAGAAAGTCTATAGCTTTGAGTAACGGTTATAAATGCTGCATAATTCCGCATTTCAAATGAGCGGAGTTGAAATAGAAAGTGAAATTTGTCACGTCCATAAAAATTTAAGATTTGCTTCAGTATTTTTTAAGTGTAAACGGTGTAATAATTTTCGTAGATTTTTTATCCTGAGAATACATAATTGCTACAGTTATTCGTCACCAAATGTATGTGTTTGTTAATCAATTTGGCATAGGCCCATAGCAGGCTGACCGGGAATTTCGTTTTCCTGATTATGAATAGAAATTCCGCAATATAGTGAACCGATTTTGGTCTTACTTTTGCCGCAATGTGGCAAGGTGCAGGTGAAAAAACAACTTTGCAAGTGCTCACAAGGACTGGTTGAGCAGGGCCACCTGTCTCGCAGCTTGCTCCACGGTCATGTAGTGGGGATCTCTTGCGGCTAGCGACTGGTGAATTGGAGGCTGGAAGCAGCGGACGTGCTCCACAGGCAGACCGTCGTTTTCGCCGTAATTCGATTTTAGATATTTGTTGAGCGTGGCAAAGATCTGAGAGTTCAATACTTGGAAACGACGAACTCTGTCAACCATGCGCTTCAGAGGCTGAAAAAGAAAGGGATGTTAGTCAATTGTTGGCAAGATCTTAGTTCAGTGCTCACCCAAATAAAAGTTCAAAACGCCCTCTTCTCTTGTGAAAAGTAGGACAACGTGTTGATGTCATACATTCCTTCATTTGGACGCCCCAGCCTTAAAAACTCCCTCCTTAAACATGTTTTTGGGGAAACTCTGGCACTAATGATCTAATGGCTTGGCATCATTCACATAATGATGCCACTTAAACGGTCACAAACAGCAGCTTGCATTCCTTACAGAAAGCTAAATAAGAAACTAAATGGTTTTTACTCACTGCTCCTTTCACCATTTTGTCTTCTCCGTCCACTCGTTGAACCCTCAAGATATGGTAGCAAAAGTCCAACGCTTCAAATCTGCGTTGTTGACCCAAAAGAACAATCATGGCGCACCCAGCCCAGTGCAATCCTTCCCCAAAGAGTTGCCTAAAAACCAGAAAAAATAAAACTTATGAATCAAGAAGTAAGCTGTGCTACTTGGCAGAGATAATATAAACTCGTTCACCCAAAACAAATACAAAAATTTCAATTGATGTTCGCACATGAAAGAGGGAAACAAATGTCACAATCTACAAACTTACTCTACGGTGAAGTTGTTCTCGCCCACAGGTAAGCAGTAAACGAACTGCAAAGCACTCCAAAGCCGATGGAACTCTGAGCATTCGTCTACGTTCATGACGCCGTTATTCGGAGGAGGGCCGACCCAAATCGGGTCATCCAAGAAGGATTTGATGCGGGACAAAACCACTTCAAAAATGGACAGACCGCAGCAAAGCCTTTCTTTGGTCAGTAAATCCCCCTCACGTGCAATCAATGCTTGCTGAATGACAAAAACCTCAAATCAGCTGAATCGACAAAAAGCAATTGGTGTAAAGAGGGCAAAACGTCACCTTAGGAGTGCCAAGTTTTTCGATGTTGGGCACAATCTGCAAAGCTGCATATTTCAATTCCAGTCGTTTAATTTTAGTTTCGGGCTTTTCTCCATCTTGATCAGTGAAATAGAAAATGTTGAATTTTGCGGCAAGAACATCCCGTTAAAAGTTTCAGTTTCTTACTGAAAAAAACAAGCAGAACTCACCTTTGCAATGTGGTCTTGGAAGAATATTTTGGAATGGTGCTGCATGGAGAAGATCGCAGACTTCCTCCTGCGACTGAATATGAAATGGATTACATGAGTAAAACTGGAACTTAAGGGTTACGGAGCATCAGTGCACGATACTCACCAGACTCTGTTCCACTAACAGAAAGAACAGAATGGCATTGCCAACTTCCCGAAAGCTCTGGAACATTTCCGTACGCAGATCCGGATACTGGACTATGTCGTTCAATTGTGCGTGGTAATACTCGAAAAGACCTGTTCCGAAAGCGCATTCATCAACATCAAACAACAATTGTGCTTTGCCCTTTTTAACTTCATAAGTTCCATGTCACGACTTACCTGAAGACTTGTAATCATATCTATGTTGTTTACAGGTTTTTGGCAGTGCTTTCATAATGGCCCTCGTGTATTGCAAAATGGTGCCCTGCATCAAAGACTTCACGACTTTTAGAAGCTCCTCCATGACCACAGCGATGCCTTGGTAGCCGAGGAGCCTGCAGATCGAAGAAAAATGGGGCGATCCAACGAACCCGGAATACTGGCCATAGATGGATTGGTTAGCCAGATTCAATGCCTGAACAGAAACGTGACAACTTAAACTACATGTTAAAAATTCAAAAATGTCTTCATTTAAATCCCACATCCAGATACTAGCACAATACCTTCGATCCCCACAGAACATGATGCGCAAAACTTGGGCACTTTTCTCTGGTGACAGGCTGTGATAATTGGACGTTGTTGTTTTTCACGAACCTAGCGAGCAAAAACAACGTTAACATTTAGTGGGTGGCACGAAAAACGAGTAGTTTTTCAAAAGAATAAATTAACTCCAACCTATTGGTGGCGGCATTGAAACAATAATTTGGCAAGAAATCGTAAATGAGCTCCCAGAAAACGTGCAGAGTGGTGCGACCATACGGGGCCAGAACGTTGTGGTTGGCTTCTCGGAACATGGCATCGAAATCGTCCAATGATAAATGCTGAGACAGAAGTTGATGTGCCAGTTGGTTCACTTTGATCAAACCTTCCAGTTCCTGAAACGCAACAGTTTAACGAGATTATTTATTTTTTCACCAGTTTACGAGGAGTAAAAACAAGATAAAAAAAGTTAAAAACAATTACCACAATCCCTGTGATGTCACCAGCTTCAAATCTGCTGATGACTAAATCGAGGGCCTTTTGCATGGCCACATTTACCCGTTGAGCAATCAGCCGATTCAGATCGATGGAGCGCCCGAGTAGCTGTAAAATACGACGGAGCAATGAAGCACAACTTACAAAAAAAAACATCTTTATATTATGTAACTATCCAAAGCTAAAATGGCAATAGAATGAAATACTTGCCTGTACATGTCTTTGTTTCAATAAGGTTTCATACCGGTTTGTTGCGGGATAGGAAATTCTAGTGGCCAACTGTGCACACTCAGCGCGGAACCTTTTATCAAGCACAATGCTAGTATATTTTTTTGGGAAAAAATTGCCAGATTAGAAAGAAGGATTATAAATATAGCACATGATTTAAAGTCAAACCTAATAGCAATTTTTTTTAAAATTCACAACTGAAAAAATAATTGTACCTTCCAGCCAGATGTTTATAATAAATAAATATCTGGTCACTCAATTTGTATACAAATTGATCGAAGCACAGATTCACCTCCGCTTCCACTTCGTCGTATAAGAATTGCTTCTTAAACTTGGTGAGAGCGTAATAAGCGCTATCATTGTACAGGTCCAGTGGGTATAATACGCATCTGCAAATCACAATGCAGTATTTGAAATGTCAGAAATTTTGGACAATCAAAACTTTGAAAAAGTGCTCACTCCATCATAGAAGCATCTTTGGTTCGCAAGATGTGGTCAGTCAAAATCCATGGCATTGACATTTCAATTGGAAACTGCAGAACAAAAAATATTTGGGAATGTTGAAACTGGCATTTGAAAAAAAAAATATTAACTTTATCAGAAAAATATTTTCGATATAAAACATGCCTATCAGAATTGATATTACCATTTATGATAAATGCAATACATCACAGAAATCAATTTCTTATCAGTTACTCATTGTCAATAGCAATGTTCATTAATTTCATTTAACTTCTGCAAGTCCCTTAAGCTGTAAAACAAATTTTCTAGTAGTGATTCAGTTTGCTATTCTTGAAATGATGAAGCCGTCTTATTCAGCCGATGAAAAACAGTTAGTAATTTTTGCACACAAAACAAAGGCTTTAGGCACTGACAACATAAAGAAACATGCTGGTAAATTACAACAAGAATGACAAACACTATGACACTATGGTAAACGATGTGCTTGTGGTGAACAATGCTAAGCTATTTGATAAATGTGATTCACCTGAATGCGTTTCTCCATAGTGATGATCTCAGAACACTCCTCATTGTGCTGGTGGTCAACAGTGCAGTTCTGAGAACAGAGAGGAATAGAGGAAGCACAGAGTACACAATAAATGTGATAAATACCAGCACCAGAAAGCAACACAAACACGTGAAACTCCCAAAACCACAAAAGCACTTGTACAGCGTTAGTAACAGTCTGTCACAAACACAAGTGAAAGTTTTATGTGCTGCTTAAAGTTGCTGAGTTTAATTCTATTTATTTAGGATCATTGTTGCACATATTTAGAAAATTAGGTTGCACGTAGCACCGTGCCCCGTTTCAAGAGGGAAGTCCTACATCCCCTCCTTCGCTTAATATCAGTTTTAGGGGGTGAAAAGCTCTGCCTATTATTTGTTTCTTAAATTTGGGTTATCCGGGCACTTACTATTCTAGTCATAAGTCATATTGGGTTCTTTGTCAACTATAGTAATACGTTTTTGCGCTGCGGACTAAAACGTCACATTTTTTTTTAAAGTTTAGCTTAAATATAAACCAGTAAGGTTAGGCTTCAGCAGTTTATCAAGGCGTTTTTGCAAAGCTTTGGCCACTGATCATTTAAACTAGAAAGTATAAACCAGAATAGATCCAGCGGTAATCGAAATTTAGTTAATGCTTTAAATTTCTTCAAATGCCAGAAGGATGCTAGCCCAACCAAGCCCAGCAAAACATATCAATAAAAATCCATCCTTACCTGAATACGTCGGCCCATCGTCATTTCCAAGTAAAACTCTCTATACCAAAGCTGAGAGAGGTCACAACTCTGTTGAAGTGTTTCTGTAGGAAAAAAATTACATCGCCAAATGCAATCTTGTTACACACTTCTGAAACAATGCAAAAAGCAATAAATTAAAGCAAAGCTCACCATTAAAGTTCAGCAAATAATTCCAGAAGAAAGACGTTTTGTGGAACTGGTCGATTGCAACGAGATAAGGGCCATCGATATCTTTGCGTAAAGTTCTTTTACCACCAGATTTATCCGAAATCAGGGATTCCAACATTGTCCTAACCATGTACAGCTGCATTCCACAAAATAAAAGGGTACCATAGGTTAATATCAAAACGTTAATTTGTATCCCATTGCCAGAAATGGATATTGGTTTAATAATGAACGACATTATTTCCTATGATATACAGATTGTCTTGAAAGAAATTACCTGCGTGCTTGAGGGTCCGACATTTCTCCTTGGCACCTTAATATCAAAACCATTTTCAGGATCCTTTTTACCCTTCAGAGCTGGGTCATCCTGTGGTTCAGTGCCACGGAGCCAATCAGCACAAGTTTCTCTCACTGACATCACAATGCTAGAATGAAAGTGCCAAAATTAAACCTTGACAGGACCGTTACAAATATTCTCCATTGAAGAGCGGTATTACCTCCTCACTAAATCCTTCTTGTTCTTAACAGCTTTACGAAGTGGTTCTCTTAAAGTCTGCTGCACAAAATCTTGTAGTTCCGCATAAATGTGTCGGCGAATGGCATCCATAAACACTGTCTCCATGCGGGCCATGAGAACCTGAAGTCCTTTTATCATGGCAATTACTTCGATAAGGGCCAATTTTTCTTCGTTACTGTAATTGTAACGCGTGGCTCGTTCGTATTCTTCAGCTTCAAGAGGACATTCGTTGTTCTGGTGATGGTCTGTTGGGTGAAGAAGCTTCCAGGAATACTAAGTTTTGGAAAACAATTTCTATCAACCAAAGCAATGTAACTATAAAAAAACGAAGTGAAAATCACGCAAGTCATTAGTTTACCATTTCAGTGACAATGCTAGTCCAGTCAGACAGCAGCTGCAGTCCTCGCAGGGCTAGGTCTGTCACGTCTTTATTTTCTAAATCTGTCCTTGGTGTTTCTTTAACAGTTGTAGTTACCTGTCAAAAGTAACACCGATTATTAATTCCCATTACATAGCTTTTTTGAGAATAATTTATTGATATTCCTAATTTTCTATCATAAATACAAGACTTTTTTTTGTTAAATGACATCCGAATCAGCTGAAAAAAATAAAATGAATTTGATATTTACCTCATTGCTGTATCGTGCCAGCTCTGTGATGTATTTCATATGTTCTTCACGTACTGTGGGCAAGTGCTGTAAGAGGTCAGCTTGTGGGCTAGCGCTATTTGCACTGCATAAAGGCCATTTGGATGAGTCAAAATGAGGACTACGTCGTATAAAATTAAAGGGAGCAATCTGCATATCTCCAAACAAAGGCACCACTTCCAATTGCTAAATTACCAAAAAAATTGAAGTGAATATCATAAGGTATTAGCAATAAATCATTAATGTATAATGAATGCAATTCATATTTTTTGTTACCTTGAATATTTTATCAATCTTTGTTAAATTTATTCGCTTCTTCTGATCCATTTTATTGATATTGCACGTTTCTCCATCCATAAGAAACAGAGCAAACCCCATCACCTTTTTAATTTTTAAATGGGTAATTAAATTATTAGTTTATCATATATTGTTCCACAAATATCAACAAGAATTGTTCAATGGCCAAATTTGAATATATGACATTAAAAATAGTACCTTTACTAACATGTGCTTCTCACCAGGAGTCATGTACATTTTCCCTTCAAACATCTGGACACATATGATGACAACATCAGCCAATAACTCTTCATATCCAATAATCTTTTCCAGATTTTCTTTCAACGTGTCACGAATTTTGTTCTGTGTGGCCAAAAACATTGAAAGTGTTTGGGACTCTTGAAGAGCCTGAGAGTCTGACATGACTTTCAAAAATTGAGCAGCCCTAATATTAGACGTTACACGATAAATAAATGCTGGATCTATAAGTGGATGATAATTTCACAGAAAGTTCGCCAACCTTCGATAGGTGGAGTAATCATTCTTGACGCTAGATTTCATGTTTTTTAGCTCATCCAACACAGCAAACATGTTTATAAATTTGCCAAGAGTAAGAAGATAGGCTTCAGACACAAAATCCTTCCGTTTTTCAGCCTTACAGAGCGAAACGACTTCTCCACAGAATTTTTCAACAGCTTGTTTCTGCAAATAAATGCATTGCCAACATTACAAATTATTTGACATTATGGTAAAGTCAAATCGTCAAACACTGTCTTAACAAATAATTTGCTTACCTGAAAGTACATAAAACTCAACAATTTATCAACCTCTGGCCTGAGCACTTCAACTGTCTTTTCGTAGATCTCAACACGGTTTGGCTGCTCATTGGATTTTGGTTGTGGAATGGCTCTTGAGCAGCATCTCCATGTATATAGCATAACAGCATGTTCATGGCCTTTTTCAAGTAGATCGTTCTGGAAGTGAAAATGAGCAAGAAAACAATTGAAGTTCTGCTTACCTATTGTAATTATTTTAATGTTAATTTATTCAGGTGATCACGAGGTAGACTCACCAGGGCTGCATGCACAGTAGCCTCTTCAATATATCGGGCCACACCAGTAACAAAGGCGTTTCGATCCTCAAAATTGGTGTCAAAATTAGCAATATATGTTATGCTACACGTTTGAGCTTCAATGCAAGGTTGCTGATCAGGCAACGGTAACTCATCTAGAACGTCTACATTGGACAGGGCATCGGCAAGTGTAACTTTCTCTGTTGTCGACATTGTAAGAAATTATCGATCATCTAAAATTATAAAAAAGCAATACAAAAATTGTATTTCAACCTTCAGAAACAAGTAGCAGAAGCAGTATCAATAATTTTACTCCGTAAATCTGTATTTTTTGACATAAAGATCAAGCATAGCAACGGACGTAAATATTTAAAGAGTACATTTCTGGGTGTGTGCTGCAAGAAGGAAATTGAATTAGCTCAAACTAATATATAGTTCAACCCCATTTGCACCCACGCATCAAACAATGTACGCTATAGCTTCTATTATTCAACAAAACGATTACCAGGTAAAACAATAGTGTAACAATTTGCGTGGAACCCAAATTAATAGCCATAATGTAATAAGCACAAATAATTAATAAGCAATAATCATGAATCTTACAACTCATCACAAATTTTGAGGCGTCAAACTTACCAGTTTAAACTCTCACTTTCACCACATGAAAGCTACGCTTCCACTAGTACATATTCCAGAAGCTGCTGGCAATCTACTTTTCATTAACGATAAAGGCGACGCTACAGGAACAACATCCAATTAATAGTTTCCGCGTTTATAACATAGCACATATTATTCCAAACATGACAAATTTATGACAAAATTCGAATGACCTACCAGCTAGTGGCAAATGTGTGAACTAATTTTAACTACGGAAATCGAAAGGGGCCCTACAAATTCTCCTCTAATTGTTTATTTCTTTAAAATTTCATATACTCTGGCTGAATGTGGCTACCACTACTGTTTTATTTACGTTTTCATCTTTAAGGCCTGCATAATTTATCATTTGATGCGGACCTCTCTCATTTCAGCAATAAAATTGAGTTACAATACATTGCTGAAAATCATATCACGCCACAAATGTTACAGGACGTCCCAAAAGTAGTTTTCTGAAATGGGAGTTGCAGAGGGTACATTCTACTTGGACCCAGATCACCAATAAAACCGGAATCAAATGAAGAGGGAAGCCGGAAATTTCATGGGATATCAGAAAAAAATTGCAGTCCTCACCTATTGTATTGCATAGATTACTGTTTTATAAAAATATAGTTAGAAATACATGATTTGTGATGAAATTTTCTGAAATTTACACAATTTCAAAAAGTATAACATAACGTTAAATTTAAAAAATATTAAAAATCAATAAACATGACATAAATCCGAGTATTTAATTTTGTTATAAGTATTAAAATTGCTCGTTTTGCAAAACAAATAGTTACTGAAAATTAAAAGCAAGAAATATTAATTTTAAAAATCGTTAGTTCCTCACATTAAATGCTTGTTTCACACAGGCATTACTGAATAGGAAAGCAAGTAATTTTAATTTAATTTTTTTATGGTAAATACTACTTAATGATATAACTTAATTCCATGAATTAAAACATTAAAAATCTATGGACTTACAGACAATACTTTACAATAAAGGGAATTTTTTAAGTTTAAAAATCGTTCATTAATTTGTCTTGTAGACGAATATATAATTTCTTGAATACAACCAATTCTTCAAGCAAACAATTCACACTGTTTAAACGTCAGTTTAATTTCTGCAAATTAAAATAACATTATTCTCTAGTCTGGTAAATTCATAAGAACATTTTTACGTGCAATGCTTTTTATCTGGCATTAAATTGTACTGAATAAAATGAATGTGACCGATAAATTCATAGCACGTGCTGTTAAATTCAAGTGGAATCAAAAAAAGAATCGATTATCAAATAGAATTGCAATCAATTGAGTTTTAAACTCAAAATGGTGAGTTCTGCAGATTAGGCTATACTTCGTACACA
The DNA here is from genome assembly GCA_034700785.1 of Rossiulus vilnensis. Lineage (NCBI taxonomy): Eukaryota > Metazoa > Arthropoda > Diplopoda > Julida > Julidae > Rossiulus > Rossiulus vilnensis. Next base: position 4,487 of record JAQIXS010003961.1, on the reverse strand, counting down.
GCAGCTCCACACGCTGGAGCTGATGGAAATAGGCTGGTGGCGAGGCGCTCCATGCGGGCAGGATGCTTGCTATAAAAGCCTTCTGTGACTTTCTCTAAAAAATCTTTCACTTGGTCCTCTAGCACCAATGACACTGTGCATCCACCCCAGCTAAAAAGAATATAGTTTAAGTACAACAAGACGATTGTAGGAAGATTTCTCAAACATGAAAAGTATGCAAGTACCCTGCTCCCGTAAGACGTGAACCCAAAGCACCAGCTTTTAAAGCGACTTCGACCAATTCATCCAGATCAGGGTGACTGCATTCATACTGGTCCCTACAGCTGGCATGGCTTCTGTTCATCAAAATTCCCAGCATTTTAGCAGTGTCGCTGCCACCTTCATCCGCCACTTTTTTGAAATCCCGAACTCTCTGGGATTCTGCAAACCCAAATGTAAATGATTTCGTTTTTAACTATAAATAAAGGAGAGATAAGATGCAACGTCGCTTACCAGTATATACGTGCAAGGCTCTGTCGCGCAACTTAAACTCCTGCAGATGGAGGGTGTTCTGACTTAAGCATTTTTCCGCTAACTCTGCGTCGGAAATGCCGAGAATCTTACAGATTTCTGAGCGGGTGTACGGTTTTGCGTGCAAATTTTCCTTCACGCGTTCTGCCATCGTCTGGGCGGGTACATTTTCTATTTTCTGAAGCTGCCCTAATAATGTGAGTTTATGCCAGTCATGCCCCAATTGCTTGGCAAGCACCTGCAAAACGATAAACCACATAGCATCAAAGTCAATTACATATCAGATCTCAAACAGCGAGAAGCTTCCAAAATGTGACCAAACCACTGACCTTGGTTGCCAGACGGCACTCCACCACTCTAGTATTATACTGTGAGGTGGCAGCCTTATTGATGTCAGAAAGACTGTTTCCGATCACAAACACCGATCCCTTAGGAAGGTTGACATCGAATGACTTTAACGGGTTAAATTCTATCAATTTGGCAGTACCTGTTCAAAATATCGATTCTCATATTTGCAATATTTTATTTCGGGACATTTCAGGAAAAACCCTATAGCAAATACACAAGCATTTTGGACAATTCAAACTTATTTGAGACCATTGGAGTTCGAATCAAATTGTGAGAATTTAACTTTTGTGACTTTTGTGAATTAAATGACTCACCTGGTTCACCCAAAAAGCAAATGGCTTGGTCCATTCCGCCTCCTTCGGTCCCAACAAACCGTTCACACTTTGCGCACAAAGATGCAATGTCCAATTTGGACAAGGAACATCTGAAATTACCTAAAATTACTAGGTTACACTGACTTTACATTGTCAGCAACATGTCTATGATAGCTAGACTTTGCCTGCAATGTATCGCAGCAGCATGACTAAAGCGAGACTCGTGCATTAAATATTTCAAATAAACCATTTAAGAAAACTAAAATGGAGCCAACTTACTTATTGATGTGTGAGGTAGCCAGAGCAGCTGCGCAAACTAAGGCACTGGAACTTGATAAACCAGCGCTGGGGGGCACATTGCCATCAATTACTATGCACATGCCCTTTGGTGCATCCAGGTTACAATGTTCCTTTACTCCCAAAAACCCGGCCAATGCATAATTGTACCAATTCGGCGTTGCTTTGTCGATGGAAATATCACTTATGCTGCCCTGGTATTTTGCATATGCTGGATTGGTGTTGGCTATCGTCAGCCCAGGTGCACTGCTTTCAGAAACTGCCAAAAGGATGCTCTGTTCAATGGCCATCGGAAGAACGGCATATCCACAGTAGTCTATGTGCTCTCCGATCAAGTTGACTCTTCCTGGAGCACGCACGTAAAACAAGGGGGTGGCATTGTGCTCCTTTTGGAATGCAGAAGTTAAGGCGTCAAAGCGAGCCTTAGTTGCACCATCCGTCGGTAGCTTCCAAACTGGAGGTGTTGCAGACATCGTATTTTCTGAAGAAAGTTCAATGTATCAGATTAAAACTTTATTTCACTTGGCAATTGAACATCTGCAAGTTAGCAAACATCAAATCCATTAAAATGCCTGTGCTGGTAGAGGATATTGTGCAAAAAAAAAAACTGATGCAGAAAACCCCTAAATACAAATAATTACGTTAACCTGTTTAGTGAATAATTTCATGTACCAGTTGTTAGATGGCTAAACGGCAATACTTTCCCTTCATGTACTTGTGCGGCTCTTCATAAATTGCTTAATATAGTTAAAGAGGTAAAAATAAATATACATGGGAATTTTATTGAATGTTTTCATAAGGCACGCCCAGCTTTAATCAGCAAATGTATGCTTTGGATATTTGTACAATGCTAGGGTCAAGATACTGTACAAATGATATAAACAACCAAGCAGGCACTTCAATGATATCATTCATTCCTTTGATAATCATTGTCATCTATGCAGCAACAAATATAGATAGAAAAACGTAATCAACATTTCGCACAATCATAATATTTTTGGCTGGTATTTAAAGCAAAAAATAAACAATTAAAAGTTATAGGCCAAGCAAATAATGTTATTTACAAAAACCGGAAACTAGGATGTCTGACACAGATAAGAGTCGATGCACCTACAAAATAATTAGTTAAATACAATATTATCTTACTTGAATAACGAATAACAACCATCGTATGCATTACCTGATTGTTTGCAGGATCATTCAATGTTCAACGACGTGCAATATCAGCTAAAAATGTCACATTTTTGTCAACACAATAATAACGAAATAAATAAAACTAAAAACTAATCACAAGTGGGAGATAAAAGCTACCAGATAATTCATTCGAAACTGGTCAAATTGCAATAATACATAGTAGGATATGATAATTACAACTTCAGGACATCGTCTAGGATATTTCTTTTTGAAAGTGTATTCATTTTCATGCCAGTAGTCATTTATCTTGCCCCAAAACCATGCATGCCCCAAATCTTGCAAAGAATAATGCACACGAATGAAAAGAAAAATTTAAGAAATACAACACTCATGACACTTGAATTAGTCATCGAGAAACCACCGAATTAAACACTACTTGAATTCAATTGGAAAACAAGCAACATACTCTCAAAGAGTGTTTCCAACAAGTCATTGCAGCCTCTGAACAGCCGGGTTAACGAAATACAGCGTATTTCTGCAACGGACTGAAGAATTTAAACATGTTAAATAGTTTTTATATCAATTTCACGCTGCAGCACAACGTTGCGAAAGCTCTAGGAGACGACGTTGCTCACGTTGACTAACCTCTTCCCCAAAAATTCATGAACTACCCGCCTGTTGCCTTCTTTTCAGACAACAATTTTTTAAAAAAAACTGGGCTTGTTTAGAACCAAATAGCAGCAAGCCACTCTATACACTTACCACAGTGGGTTAATCCAGGTCATGGGCTGTGGAATATTATTCGAAACTGCGCTCCGAAAACCAGCCAAACAGCTCTTCTCTAGCAGAAGTTATCATCGTATATTTTAATGGGCGAGTGTAATATTTGCTTTACGACCACGAGGATTTAATATCCGCCTACGCCACCTACCCGAATTTTTCATTAACGGTAAGTGGTGCCCTCTATTGACAAAAATCATCAAAGGGGGTGCCTTCAACGTTAATTTAGCGCTGGGTTACCGAACACCTTTATAATTGAACAGATTTAATTTTAAACGTTAACTATATTATACAATTCTCTGCTTGCAACATTATCAATTCAGTCAAAGCTAAATAGAAAATTTTCTTCACGTTAAGGCATGTCAGGATGGCCGAGCGGTCTAAGGCGCCAGACTCAAGGATACAATCCTTCCGTGCTATGCACGGGTGCATTCTGGTCCACAATTGTGGGCGTGGGTTCAAATCCCACTTCTGACAAATTTTTTTTCTCGCATTTTAAATGGACGGCTTAATCACGGACTATAACGTTTTATAAGCACCGTTTGACAAAATGACAAACATTTAATGAATTATGTTATTTCTATGTACGTAGTGGTGATAAAAGTTTTTATACTCACTTTTGCAAGAGCCATTTGTATTTACTACACATTGTTCATTTTCTTATTTGTACAACCACTAGCAGTATTTCCAAACTATTGGAAATCCCAACCATTGTATTTTGGATTATAAATGCGTTTTATTTTAAATGTTTTTGAGGCATTAGTAAAGAAGAAATTAATTTATTAATTTTGTCGCCTTTTATCAAATATAAACTCAGTATCAAAGAAGTGGATGCTTCCTGTAGTTGTATAATTCAAATTTATAAATTTCCAAATTTTACAATTCTTGTCTGACTATCACTACGTTTACATGCACCTTTTAAAGCAGTCCTAACGTGAAGCCTTTCAATCCACTACGTTTACATGCACTGTTTAAAGTAGTGCTGTGTATTTCGAATATCAATTATCGAATGTTCGAATATATTCGGATATTCGAATACTCGAACTGGGATTTTGGAGAAATTTCGAATATTCGAACATGGCAAAAATTTTGTTTACCTTTTCG
>JAQIXS010003960.1:0-16491 GCA_034700785.1 Rossiulus vilnensis | reverse complement strand
GAATAAGGAGTTTCATGCCAAATATACCTAGTCAACCCTTCCTGAATGCACTTGGATGATTTGTAAATTTACTGATCAGTGAAGTGACATTAATGATTTCCTGAAGAATTTCACACTATATACACACACATGTACATGTACTTGCACATACCAAATGCAATTTCGTATGGGTGCACGGCAACAATGGCTTCTGGAATTTTCGCTGCGAACCACATGCCCCTGCCAATGGAGGTGCTGATAAACTAGCTGCCACAAAATTAATTGTGTCTATCCAGCTTTGCAGTTCCTTGGAATCACTATGTAAAGAAATTTGCAAGGGAATTAATTGATGAATCTACGAGCAAGCTGGCTATCAAGAAGAATGGCAAACCTAGTTTGGAAGAGATATTCAGCCCATTCAGAAGTCTGTAGGCGGAAGACATGCTGCTTTTTGGTATAGTCGGTTGCTTTCGTCGCCAAAGCATGGTGAATCCGTATGGAATTGTGTAGATTATCATACAACTGATTTTTCTTGAATCCGTGTTCATCCTGAATGAATATTATCAATTGCAGAAATTACATTTAGTATAAATCAAAAGCGAAAATCACTTGTGAATTATACCTTATGCAAATAAAGCACCAAATCCTTTAGAGTGGCGTAGAACATTTTCCAACCTCTTTTACCTAGAGGTGCTATATTTCATATGCATAAAAAGTATTATGAATTAAGGGACTATCAAGGGCAATATAATTCATTTCAATTGATTAGACACTTACTTCTTTTCCCATTTGGCTCAATACAGCATTTTCTCATCACATAGCCTTTTTTATACTCAGTGGCAGTATTTGCATTTGGCATCTGTTTCATTCATAAAATGTATGGATACATTTATTAAATAGCCACTTTGACAGGTCTGTTAAGGCTGAATTAAAATATATGCCTACCATGCAAGACTTTTACTGACACATTACTACTTCAATTAAAATATTGCATTTGGTGCAAATTTTTAGCTATGTTTATAAATTAATATAACATTTTCCAATTACTGTGTATGAATTATGGAAGGCAGTAACTAAAGAATTAGTTCAACCGAAATTATGTTTAAAAATGTTGCGCTGCTTTTGCAGTGAGGGGTGGGTCTTATATATAGCCTACATATTGCATAATTGATAAGTCATAATGTGTGCAGCATTTGCATGTGAGGCATATGCAGCTGGTCAGCTGACTAATTAAAGCTGAAATATGGTTCCATATAGAGAAAGATACCTCTAAAAAGGGATTGTGACCAATGCTTGCATTGTCTTCCACTTTTCTTTGAGTTTCTTGTGTGCCCGCTTGCTCATCGGGCTCTTCATCATCTCTGAAAAATGGTAAGCATCATGGCTCTGTTTTTATACCAAAAATCACACCCAAATTCACAATAATCATCAGCGAATGAACAATGCATTACAGTTGCTGTCACTTCAAATTCAAACGAACAAAATGTATGCATATGTGAAATAAATGAATGGCTTGTAAGGAGAAATTAGTATGGTAAAAACAACATCTATTAATTCTCCCTTTTCCTAAAATATAAGATTAACTACGTAACAAATCGAATGATGGCAATTCTGATTCTATGCATAAGCTATAAAAAAAGAAATAGTTTTGCTGAATTGAAATTGGCGTTGTAATATCTTAAGATGTTTTTTTCCTCAACACGCCAATTTCTGAACACAACAAATCCAAACTTCTAACCAATAACTGAGTGATATGATCAACTGACTCCCTAATACACTTGCAGAGCACATCAATTAACGTTTGAAATGAATATTTCAAGCCTACTCACACAGCCCATTCCAGGGGTTGTGCCTTAATGGAATGATATAACGCCTTAATGACGTCTTTAGGAAAATTTTCTCCATCGTTAAGCTCAGCGAGATTGTCAATATACTCTGCACATGTCATCTTCCTTCCAATGTTCTGTGGAAAAAAATCATGAATTATGTGATTTGTGTTTGACATAATTCGTTCCATCCGGTCAAATTGCTCAGAAATGAAAGCCACTTGCCTGTCCATGCAAGTCTGTGTTCAAAAGCATTAGGGCACATGTAAGGGTGTGGACAGCATCTGATAAAGAAAATGTTCGTTTGCAGGTCCACATAGCAGTACTTTGCCAGTGCAAAAAAACGTAAAAACATTCAGTAAAAATAAGATTGATCAATTACCTTGAGAATTAAAACTACCAGGATTGCAGTCCAGGTATCGCTTTGAGAAATGCACTAGCACCCTCTCCCTTTCCTGCGTTTCCCCAGTCAGGCAAAACTGCCGCAGAAACTTTCGCAAGGCAAGATCGAGCATATCTCCAGTGAATTCGAAGAATTTCAGATATTCCTCAGCCACGACTCGGCTGAATTCGTTACTTTGTTGGAAATTGAACGAAAAAGATAATGAGTTACATTAGCTTACCATCTCTATATGAAGGGTGCCAAAACATAACTTACCAAGCGCCAACAAATCAACTTTTCAAAAGAGGGAAAAAACTGAATAGTTTCAAGAAAAATGTAGATAGCACTAATCTGATTTCATCCCCCCCCCTTCTTTCTATAGCGATATTGTTTTCCCCTTGGATATCTGCAGTTTTTCTGCAGTAACTTCGACCTTATGGTTTGGCACCTTCATGCTTATAAACTGACAATTATAAGTTTCAGTTTAAACCTTGAAACTTGTTCCATACTCACTTTTTGCTAAGGTGCCTTGATACATCGCTCTTTTTGAACCCTTCTAAATAATACAATCGTTTTGCCAGTCGGCAGGCAGAAGGCATGTCCACCGCTTTTGGACTGTAGTGAAAGCTGTGCAGGCTCTCGATGTCAGAGTCGTCATCGGGTGGTGGAGAGCCACTCTTTCGTGGACTATCGAGTTTTGAGGAACCTCTGTCTTCGCATCGAATTAGTTCGTACGGATGGCTCTGCCCCGCACCTCCTTCGCTTCTATCAGCTGCAGCGATTTGACTTCCTGAACCTTTTCTCTCTTTGCCAATCGGCCTGTTATCGTGTGATGTACCAGAGTTCATTCCATTGTGTTTAATCGGCGATTCTGATGACGATTTTGATTGGCTGTTATCAGCCATTAGGCCTCGTTTGCTAAACTTGCTAGCAGTGTCATTTTCTTCAAAACTCCCTTTCTTTTCCAAAATTCCGTTTTGCGTGGGCAACCTGTGCGGTGATCCTTCTCTGCTGTCGTCGGTTTCCAAGTCGGTACCGCGACTTTGGTCTTCGGAGCTAGTCGGGCTGAGGGGTTCTGCAGTGGGATAGTCGTCGCTCCCGAGTCGCACGCGACTGACGCCACCCAAGTGCATGGGTGCCGATTTGGACGTGGGTGAGGGAGAGGGCGATGGCGATGACGATGAGGGGGGTTGCGGAGCTTTGCGTTTCGGGCTGGAAGATTTAGTAGGAGATGGTGACCGCAAGGGCCTGTAAGTAGGTGATTGCAAGGGGGACGAAGGGGAAGATGATTGAGGTGACGAAGATGATACTGAATCTTGAGGTATTGGAGCATTGTAAGTCCAAACTATCCTTTCGTTTGCTGGATTTTCTTGCCTCGTATCTAGAAGAGTATTTAATGAAGAAGTGATGTCATCGTCGATGTCAATGTTGACCGCGGTAAGATAGTCCTTTTGCAAGTGGTCCTCAGACCTCGACGTCCTAACAAAACTACCTGTATAACCGAAGGCTGCCTTTTTGTCGGCCACAGGGCTGCAAAAGGAGGGTGATTCACGTTTGGTCCCCTTGTTTCTTCCCCTCGTTTCGCCATCGTCGGGACTCGCTGGTGTGGAAGACTGGCCAAATGTCAAGCAATCCACACATTTGGCTTTGGGAACTATTGTGGCACTACCTGTCGGCTTAGCATTGAGATTGAGGATCAAGTCACCAGTCATCATGAAAGTTTCGAATCGTGGAGGAGTTCGAATTTGTTCCAGCTTCGCTGCTTTTGCACTTTCACCCTCTCCGGACGCTTCGACGTTCACGTCAGGCTCTTTACAATGCATTCCATTCGTTTCGATCTTCGTCTGGGCATCCCCACCAGCTGCCGGATAAGACTGCGGGTTCTTTTTGGCGATCACTTCGTGCAGGCCATCCAAATCTTCCTTGGTTATTGCTTGTTTCAAAGTGTCCATATCATTCGAGGCTGATAAGAAGTTTTTTACTCTGTCCTTGATTTTTGGATCTGCAATGAAATCAGGAGAGATTGGTCAGATGAACTTTCAACACGTGCGCAAATACTCTCAGACATGATTTAAGCAGCTGTTTACCTCTCTTTAACTTTAACGTGACTAGATCACTCGAAAGCCTGAGGCACTTGAGCACTGGTAAAGAACGTGAATTAGAACAACATTAGTAAAAACCTATAAAAGCCACGGTAGCCCAAATGTGGTGTTTATTGACAACGCTGGAGTCCCGAGCCAGACGGCCACCTTTTGGTGGTTCTTATTTTGAGCGTAATTAATTACTAGGAGAATCATGGTTTAGCGATCAATTTAACAATCATAGCCAAGTCATTTCATTTCATAACCAAGTTACGCTTCCAATGGACTACAAGCAGCTTATTTCCTATCATGCTTCGGGAAGTACGAGCATACAGTAGCCAAGCATAACTTCCTTTTTTTAAGCCTATACATACACGTATTAGTCTTACTGATTACATGTAAGAGATAGTTTCCATAGTAATCCAGAATATCAAATGCCTACATTACACGTGCAGCCCATCCGAGCACCTCTTTCTGTGATAAGAATGTTTACTCAGACAGGTGCAAACACCATCCTCTCTTCAATAGTTCAATACTACCCTTAAGTAAATTTAGCCAAGAAATCGCTCAGGTTTCCCATCAGCTAGAATTACCCTGTCTTAACAATGAATGCATGTTCATGTTTAGGACTATATCAATGCCATAGTAAAATAAATTAAATAATTTGATGCAGTTTTAATATCAATTGCATGTAATATAGTTAATGAATTATTTTAACAATAATTTGAAAAATTGTGGCAACTTACCTTCCTTAGTAGTTAACGTATAGACTTCTTTATCATTTACCTCTAGGATCACATCTCCTGCTTCCAGCTGGAATGAAGTAAACATATCAATTAGGTCAATGCTGGTGACTCTGTATGCAATCAAATTATTGTCATCTGTACTTTAAGGTGAAAATGAATGCCGGAAAGAGGGTAGTAGTATTTTCGACGATGGCACTGATTTATGTAGCAGGGTATTAGATGCCGTGGCATTAATTGACTTTGCTGTAGATTTTCGTTGTCATGCACGAATAATTTATTAAGCTTATTACGCCGGTATTTCTTCCATCATGTATGACATGTTTATTGCATCCCGTTTATGAAATTGCCGCTTAACTTTTTTCGGCTTCTAATCCTTGTTTTGATCTCAATGGATCTCTTTACATTTATAAATCCAGGGTTAATAAATCTGACATTACCGTTAATTAATGTGTTTATCAGCAGTTTTCCTACAAAACGCAACTAGATGCACGTGCTTCTGATAAAAAAAGGATAAAAAGGTACCTCACTGGGATTCTTCTAAATGGCTCAACCAGAACATCTAAGATTATGAAATCGCCACTTTTTAAGCATTAGCTTCTAAATAATAATTCAGCAAACCATTGCAGTAAAGAGAAGCTTTATTTGAGACTGACGATAGACAAACATGAATTGCATCATGACCAAAAAGCTTCCTGAACAACTGTATCGATAAGTAAACAATAAATTTCCCATGAAATGGACAGAATGGACATGTAAAGAAAGTAAGAAATACTTTTTTTTTAAATAAAAAACCCAGCAAAAGGTCGTTTTCAACAACGAACATGAATGTGGAAATTCGATCTTTTCAGCTTAAAGTAGCAGCTCTGAACAGTTCGTGGCTAATTTCTAAACAATATACACCGAGTTTTAGTGCAGTTGATCATTCCATCTTACAACTTCACACAATAATTAACATTAATCTAATTTCAAAGGAACATCGTGTTAGATGAACAAACGCATAAGTAGGAGTGCTTAGCAGAGCACCTATTAATGATAACCCTTCGGAAGAGTACTGTATTGGACCTTCTAGATTATCTTTAGTTTGTTGTCTATATGTGCAATATACTGTAAAAGCAATCTAGTTTCAGTAGCTGTGACTGCATTAGGAAAAAACGTTACGCCTACGCCTCTTTTTGAGTCCGATAAACGCGATCGTTGCCGACCCAATTGAGCATGAAATTCTAAAAATAGGCGACTTAAATCAATGCAAATATATCAGCGTTTTTCTAGATAAATACTATGATCAATCAACTTACGGGAAAAAACCTTGGTTATTAAGCCTGGGTGCAAGCCCTTCGCTAGCGCTTTCTTATCTCCTGATAAGGCCATGGCATCAGATTCTAGTACAAAATATCGCAGTTTCCTCCATCCGTTTTATTATGTTTGACTGTAAATCATCTTGGCAAGGGAAACAGCAACATGCAATTGAAACCGTAAATACAATGTAAAGGAATTCTTTCAGCCTAAACCTACTTATGTAAACTGCGCTTCCGAAAGTGGTATATGGGTTATTAAAGGCCTCAACAATTTTCAACACGTACAGCATTGCTGGCTGCCTACTTAATGGAGGGGGTTGAAAATCTTATAGCAACGGTTTCCCATAGATACTCGGGGAATCATTATTGCCCGTCTATTTTGGGAAATATCTGAAAACGTTTTTATCAGACTCCGTCGTGGTCTCTTCGTGCGGATGCCGTGCCGGTTGTTGTTGTTGCCAACACAACCACTTTGCTTGCATTCTTCCACTTGATAATGCCTTCACATGTGCCAATATAGGCATTTACAACATCATATAAAAAGACAACTCATTGTAATACTCGTAAAACACAATGCCTTCAGTTAATGAAGCGAGAATTGGCGCATTTATGCGTAGGAAGTGAAACGGGAAAGTAGCTTACATTTGGTAAAATAAAGATTATTATTTTGAGAAGGCTACCGTGGCTCTATCATCGGATATTTCGTCACTGATGCAGACAAGCGTTAAATAAAAAAATAAAAAAAAGTTGACATGCAAGTCTCTAGAATATGGATTTTGCATGCCTAATAAATAAGTTGCTTAGCACTTTATTGTCTAAACGGCGCGTCTAGTTGGTGGTTAGACCATAGAACTACTAAAGAACCTACTATATATAAATTTGTATAGGCTCTCTGGAACTACTACGGTAAAGGAGAGGAGAAGAATTACTGGAATAACTAGAGCATGTCGAGGGCGAGTCCAAAACGGCATCTTTTCTTTTTGGATCCATGGCTCCAGCACTTTCTCAAAAGGAGTGGATATCGTACAAAAATACACAGTGGCTGTTTCGTATATCACGCACTGGAACCAGAATACTGAATTCCTTTCATTCCAATCGATTCATTTCATATAGTTCTATCATTAATCACCATTAGTCGGTTGCTATTAAAAGCCCAGCAACATTTACATAGCTATGGGAATTAACCTGTTTTATAGGAGTATGGGAACAGCTAGCCTCAAATGAAACATCAGAAAAGCAATAACTATGCAAAATCTGAAATAAGACAGAATTTTAAATAAAACCTTATTATAAACCAAACAAAATCTGCACTAGTTATGGAATTTAATTTACTAAGCAAACAATTGGCCACTAATTATTGAGAAAGGTTACAAAACCCCAATAAAACGATCCAAAAACAATTTCTCAGTTTTCGAAGGTTTAATTTTTTTTCACGTTTATTTATTTTTTATAAGTAATCGGAATAGCGATATGAAATACTGAAGGTTGTAGCGGATGACAAATTCTACATGGAACAATGACTTTAGCAGTGATAATTAGCTTAAATACCTGAAGCAAAAGAGCGTGAGAAAAAAATGGCATGGTGGCTTTCACAGTGTGAAATCTTGTCTCTAACAATGAAACATTTATTTCAGCGTTTTATTCTGATTTAGGTCAAAATTATGCACGTATTAATTGTTCACTTTACAACGTAATGTGTAATGCAATGAGCTGCGCTGTATACAAAATTGATTTTATTATTGAGAACAACACTAGGATATCGTTAGCCTAGTTTTGATATTTGCATAACACGCTGTATGCTAATTAAGATAACTAGATAATAAGATATCTGCATTGCATATTTTATAGAGGGATGGGTGAAATAAGTTGCAGTAACATAGCGCAAAATGATAGTTTTTGCAAGTAATATTACTACTTTTTAAAACAAACATGCTCTATTAGTTGACTAATAATAAGAATGACAAACAAGCAGGTGCAGAGCCTTTTGAAAGCTTGCAGAAAAAATAGAAACCTAGCAAACCGTTGTCAGTTCCCTCTATTCGGAAAAAACGTATTATACGCTCCTCACAAATGTGGATCACAATGTTTGGCTTGCCAAAATAAACTAAAATCAATACTTTGTCCGTCCAAAAAAATGGACCTTCTCACTTCACCAATACTAGTCGGTATAACTTTGGATGGATTTGTGAGATAGACATTTAAAAGGCATTCAGAACAGTGCTGAAACCAATAAAATCTGCTCTTATCTTTTCGAGGCCATACTTTGAGTTAAGAGTTGTTTTATATAGTTTATTCGATTGATTAGATTGGAAGTAACACCGTTCTTAGGATTACGTTTAATAATCTACAAAACATAATGGAATGTGTCAAACAGTATTTATTACACTCGAATAAAACACCAGTAAAATAGACAATTCAGATTATATTTGACACAGTTGTAATCTTCAAAAGCAAGTTAGGTCTAACTTCTTTTAATAACGCAACACTTGCTTGTAACCACGTACATGTACGACAAAAGAGCGTGGAATATAAATGTTAAATGTTTCGTTAACTTAAACATGATCATATAGGATTTGTTATATAAAATCCACGCACAGTTTATAATCGGAATTAATTTAACTTGTTTGCATTTTTGTTTGAATTCAGACGCTTTAGAAACTATAGTGAGATCAATGAAAGAAAAAACTGGAAATGCAAATGGACTAATGGAAAGAAAGCCTCTTGTGCAAATAATCCTTCCTGTCCCATGGCTCATTGAGGGAAGGCATGATCTATAAGCTGAATATTTCTCATTGGTTAAGACTGTTTTTCTTTTGTTAATCCGTCTATAGCTCGATATTGGCATACATTGCCCGATAAATGTCCGACATTATGGAAGTGACCTCATTAATCGAACTTAAAATATTTCGGCTTTTTGTACGTCTGCTTGCCAGATATAGACCTAAATGATTATGGATCGAGTCACCAAGTGGTTCAGTAGACCTACTAAACATCTGGCGCGAATTCGACGCAAATATATCCAAATTTTAATTTTGTTTAACGCGTTCTGATAGTTATATATCGAATAAAAATGTAAGCTAAAATAACCACCGGGCTGAGATAACGGAATGCAGTGTGTACTGAAGCTGTAGATTTTAGGTTTAAGTATCCATTACAGTCTTATAAAACGTGTCCACCAAGCAGTCAGCATCCGACACATTGCTATTGGAGAAGACGCTTGTTACACAAGTAACACTATCGAAACTCCGATATTAACTAGAAAAGCAATCAAAAGAGATTAGCGACCATCTCTGCCTCGCGTGCTTTACAAAAATGAAAATAAGAAGTCCGAGATGGCCGGCGTGAGATTTTATCATCCATTTCGACAAGAAAGAGCGATGCTTCTGAAGCCCTTGCTACTGTTTTTCTATTGTCCAATTAAAGGCATGGAGTTCCGCATTACAAAGGCAAGATATAAGTGTCTTTCCAGAAATCGGGCCGTTAAAGCGCAAGAGTACATGCCTTCAGCTACAATGTTAGACGGCCTATTTTGTAGGAGACGACGTAAAACGATCAATAAGAAGTGGGGGGCGGCTCTGTAGGCATGATGTATAAAGTTGCGGAGTGAAACAAGCACTGCAACAGCAGGCATTCCTTTCTTTCTTTACCTCTCGCCTCGTCCATATTGTGCGCCATTCGTTGCATTCCAATATTACGCAACCCTTGGCCTCCATTAGTTCATAAACCGGAGTTGATGCAATTCAGCATCGCATCCTGCAAGGAAGGGCAATTCTATACGTTGACCTCATCTTCCGGGGAGCCCGCACCACTCTGATTGACCGCCTAAATTCGGGCAACCGCATGCCAGCTACTCAGTCACATCTATTCCAAATGAAAACACCTTTTTATCAGTTCGAATAAAAGCCAGGTCTTAGCAGTTTCGCTCCATATTCCTTCGCGAAAGCCTGCGGCAAGCTCACGTATTATTTTTCAACCTGAATTTGGCGTTTTCGCAAATCCACTTAGGCTGATGAGAAGGAAACTCATTTGCGTGCCAATATCTTGGGCGATGATATATTACGCCGATCGTGCATGTATTATGAAGGTGAGTTAGTATCTTATTCATGTAGATGAATGAGAAGAAAACTACGTTGACGTCTGGCGTTTTGCCAACCAGATCCATTACCTGGTCAAAAATCATGTTCAATTGAATGTTTCATGAAGAATTAGGAACTGCTCATACACACCTAGCTGTCTCCACCTTTTCCCTTTTCTGAATTTCCAACAGCTGGAGATGATGAGGACGTGGCACATGCAGTGATTCTAAATAGCGCAGCTTAAGCGTAATCCAATAAAATACCTTTAATACACTGTGCACACGTACATTCATTGGTGATTAGAGGCGGTATCGAGGGTCTGACTACTGTTCGTCAACGATGCTAGGGTTATGGATTTTATCCGCACAAGCACCATCTTTGGCGGGTACAAGCATATTTCGTAGAAAATTCGGATAACCCATATAATTTATTTTCCGATTTTGCTGCGCGGGCAACATTTCCTTTTCTCCTTCACAAACATTTTTTTGAAAATAAACTGTTTGATATATGCCATGTTCTGGCGATTCCCAAGGGATCCCCCTGTGCCTCAAGAAAACAGTGACCATTAACTGAAAATATACGCAAGGAAGCTTCAACAAAAAACAATTCTGCCAAACCTTTCCCTTCTCAATCGACTTAAAGGGTATCTGCGAAAGTAAATTATTTTACCGAATGCTATTAATTTGCAGGGTTTTCTTTTTCAGTTTTATAAGAATTAATAATGCTATAGTAAAGTTGAGGCTTTTTTTGTAATTAAGATAATGAATTGAATACATTTTTTGATCAAGTTTAACACATTGTTATATCCATGAGTACACTTTATAGATAGTATAGAAGCTGATTTATGTATTTCGTCGTGCATATCATATGGAAATTATGTGCAGTACGAGGTCAAGTTCAGTTTGTCGCTCTAATATTCAAGACAGCTGGGTTTAATTTCTAGTCAGTTGTTTCGACTATTAGCTGATAAGCTGCCACATATCTATTTCGTTGAACGCCAGGATTTTAGAATGCTCTCTGAGGACCTAAATTGGTTTAAACAGTCAAATGCTGAGCAGAAAATGCAATTGAATTGCGGCGTAGCTCTCGGCGGCTTTCAAGCGTCATCAAAAACGAATCACTTAACCGAAATCAAACGCATTAATCTTTTTCGATTGTAATCAGTTAGTTAACCCCCTGTTAATTTGACCTCATTAATATTTAAAGAACAAGACTTTGGTAGTCGCATGGATTTCTGTGGCAAACATCCTGCAGTGCCACTCGAAATATAGGTTGATTTTAAATTAATCGCTCTATATGCGTATTACTGTAATTTTATTCCAGGTTTTCCTTGTTGCATGGGAACAATTAAGGTTGCAGGAAACTTAAGTTTCATGTGTGTTAAAAAGGGAGCGTATATAGATAAAACTCAATTACATCTTATAAAATATCGTTATTTACTTTTTAAAAATATTACTATATAAGAAAAATGTTGCTGGTGATCACGAAATAGGAAGTCATATTTGGTCACTTGTCTGAAAATGACAAAAAACCCAGTCAACTAACGAGCTTAGTCACTAGTTGGTATCAATCAGTTCGCAACCTGGGCCAGCTGAGATGACTGGTCCATGATATCTGACAAGATAATGTACATGTACTTAAAATATGGACAACATTCCATCGAACAAAAAAGTCTGTAGGCATCTCATTTACCAATGGCAGCCTCGAAACCCAATATAATGTTAGCACCCTTGTATGTTGTAAGTCGGCTTAGTGGGAACATGCGCACTAAGTAAGGCGTTGCTACATCGTTGAAAAAGTGGAAACTAGTTAAATAAGTACTGAGTATCGATCCAGGAAATAGTGTTACCACATCTGCCAGACGTGTAATTGCTTCTGGCAAACCAAGCAAAAAAGGTCTAAAGTCAAAACTAGTTATAGACCTGCTATATTTATAACCATCACGACACATTTACATTCATATACATATGCGAAATGAAATGCGTTGACAGAATAGTTTAAATAAGGTTCATGATGTCATGCTTGCAAATGCAGTTTTTCTATTCTTGCCCGATATCAGGCAAACACAGGCAGCACCACTGCTATGCGTGATTGCTTGCCGGCTGGGTCACTCAAAACCAAGTTGCCTCTCTTCGTCGGTTATCAGAAGCAGACAGGATAAAACGTCCAGCTCAGCGCATTTTTGGTTCAATTCCAGGACAGCAGAATGCTAGCTTTTAAAATCTGAAGTATCGAACGTTTTTGTTTTTCATCTTACCCTCGAACGGACCGCATTTTCAGCAAATCAACTGTGCGCATTCCCACAGTTATTTTACAACTTCTCTTAAACGGAACATGAACAGCTTTAACAACCTCGTATAAATGCCGTGTTAGTTTTACTGCTCCCATAAACAAGTACGATTTGGGTGCTACTCATTCAAGATTTTTGCAATGACTCGAAATTTTCAACATTGCCATGGATTTCACTGTCGATGGCTACTCATAGTTTGCGTCTTCAACCAAAGACGGACGTTGAGATATCGATCATGGTCAATGGACCGTTCGCCCAGCAGCATAACGCGTTGTCTGCACACAGTTCACCTGGCACCAATTGGCTTGCCATCCGTATTCTGAAAATGTCATTTCAGCGTGACTCGGTGCTTTGGAAATGTCATACAGTGCAGTCAAAAGTCAAAACTCAGGGAAACCGATCTGATCGACTTTAGATGCGCTCCGGACTGATTCATTGCCTTCAATCTTCATCTAGCGACTGGTGATTTAGAAATTGTAACCAGAGGTCTTAGTCAACGCTTCTTTTTTCTCTCTCGTTTGAATGAATAATGTATGATGCATAATATATTGCAGCTTTGTAGTTCGCTTATTAGTTGACCACACACTGGCAGATTTTGTGACTGTTTTGGTCTGCCACATACCAAACGCTGACTAAAATCTAGGTTCAGATCTGCACGATATACTTAAACATTTCAGATGTGTGGTAAATCGATTTTTCATCCAGATCTGTCTAGTCCCACTAACGCGCTTATCTAATTAAGCACACCGAGCCTCACACGCACACAATCCATGAAACATACGTAATCTAAGAGTATTTTGCTCTGTTAGTTGTGCTAACATTCCAACACATTTACCATAAATCGACTTATCATCAATAAAAATAAAATTGAAAAAAGTTCAAAATATTCTAAACTTAAAAGCGTTTTTCTTCGAAAGCTTCCTTTCTTCCAACTTAGAAATAGCATAGAACTGCAGTCCTGGGCCATTGATATTTCAGGCGTTCCTGAAATATCTACATACCAGACATGTCCCAGAAAATTTAGAATATTTAGAATAACCACTAACAGGCATATCTGGCCTACCAACAGATCGGCTCGTGTGAGTCCACGAATAAAACTTACGTCAGGGCGATGCTGCGTTAGTGGGGAACAACAATTCTTATCTGTGAACACCAGATATGCAGATCTGATCTGCAAACCCAGACTGCAGTATGTGGCTGTGACTGACGAAGCCTTGAAACATTGTGTAGAAACAAAACCCATTTGACTGAGACCTCTACTTTCAAGCGATTCACTAGACAACCAAAATAACATTAATGTCTCTACTTAATCGCACCACCTCAGGATCCATCTCTACCTCCAGCACTGTCGTGCAAGTGGCACCTTGGCGTGCTCCGTAAACCCAGCCGTAACATCGAGTAACGCCGAATTCATTTCAAACCGCCCCATTTTCTCGCCTTCCGCCTCCGATCGGATGATCCCCAGGCCGCTCGCGTCATCGAATCGTTGCAGCAAAACACCGAGTTCCCGGGCAGCCACGCTGATCAATACGCCCGTTTCTGCATTAGCCTATTATTCCAATTCCCGAACAGATCCCGGCAAACACGCAATTAGTCCGAGAGCTCCTTGGCTTAGCGAGAGCGGCTGCAGCAGCAGCGAAGGTTTCGATGCAATGCGGGGATTCCACGCACCAGAAATCCTTCACTCCGGAAGAATTATTGGGGAATGAAGGGAGGGGGGTGGGGGTTCAGATGGGTTTCACAATCACGATATCACCTGTCACTGCCGAATTCTCGGCCGCAGTAAACACGCAAAGCCGCTTACCATTCCCGCGAGACATTTAATCCAGGCGGGCTGTGAGTCGCCGGATCCGCAGAGGGGAAATCATCCTTGGGGGGGCTCCCACTCGTCGTCAGCCGGATCAGAAAACGCTTTTTCCCCGGCCAGAGACGAATATTCCAGATCCAGGTTCCCGAGCGGTGGACGGAGGACCGTGCTCACTGTAGCTCTTCGACGGAACCAACCGCGATCATTCCGATGCGGGGGAGTGGGGCCTGCAGCCGCCTAAATCCGCCTTCGATGGATCCGCCATCCTCGGAATGTTCCGAATGCGCTTCCCACGCTGAATTTTTCCGAACGGATTCCAGTCCGGAGCGCTGGCGTCGCGTCGCGATTGGGTGTGCGTGACCCGCGCGCCATTGACTGAAATTGATTTCTTTCGGGAATCCCACCAGATTCTGCAGTCGATAAGCGCTGTGGAACGAGGCCACCGTGATTGGTGTCTCCGTTACCCCGGACACGCGGTGCTCGGCGACCGCCGAAACTGATGACGTCCGACCCGATTCTCGATCTTGGTTCGCACCTGCGTCGACGCGCCGGATTTCCACGTCAGAGCGCGGCCATTTTGTGATCGTGGCTTCCGAGCAACGGTTGGTTCCCACCGAAATTCAATGGTGTTCTGTCATGAGGACATATCATAAGCGGGCAAGACAGTTTCGGATTACAATCTGGAAGGTGTTCCTTTTTAAAGTCGTTTCTTCGGATATTTATAAATAACTGTGAAATGATCACAGGTGTGTATCGCAGATGATATGCGCTGGGATACTCGTAATACTAAAATTACTCGTTTCGCTAATCAACGCCTTTGACCTGTCCAAAAATTGCCCTCAGAAAGTTAAAGATTGGATATTTATCGTCAGTAAGACTCCCTTCTTGAATATTTTGAGCACCATCATCAATAATTAATCATTTGAGAATATGGCAATTTAAGGCTGGCATTTTATCTGGTTAAAATGTCCCTTGCATGGCAATTTTGAAATCTCCCTGACATTTTCAGGCTGTCTTCCCTGACAATTCCAGGTTTTCCATGTCAGTGAGAACCCTGAGAAATGAAGAGGACTTCTGCACCTTGAATGAGGGGTAGCACTCGTCCGCCATAAAATAGGAACCTGCACGTGTGCTATACTTTCTCATTTTTATGGGTGCAGCTTTACACCCTAGAACCGAGATTTAACATGCGCAAACCATGGGAGCAATCCCTGACCTTCGGATAATGGCACTCCCAGGTCCAATTTAGCGCTATCAACTTTACCACCTCACTTGTTTCCCCGATTACACTACTTTATATGAAGTGATACTCCAACGATAAAACACTTTATTGCTGAAGCATCGCTTTATTAGTTACGCGGCTAATTCTACGCAAATATTTAATTGATAACTACGAAATCATGTGAATTTTCAAAACAAAACCTATTCAAGGTTAAAAAAAAGTTTACTGTGGGGTGAAGGAAGAAGGGATGGGTAAGAAATAGATAAAACTGTAAAATGCCGACAAGTTAATCAGCCACTTTTTCATGCCTATAAAGGTGGTGCACACCCCAACTAATCTATTTTAATATTTAAAACGCAGACCACTTGGGATTGGCGCGCATGCACATTAACACCCTCCATGACTAAATTAGTGTATGGACTATTGGACTATCACGAATAATTGATTGTGAAATAAATGCGTTAGCACTGCAATTAAACCGTAATTACATGTGCATTACTTTTCTTTCAATACCTCGAACTGAACACGTGTTATTACGTCGTAAAGTAGCTAAAGAACGAATGTATAAGAATTACATGTACATGCATATCTACCGCTGGCCTTTTGACATTTAGAAATGGAATTGCTCTACATTTAACGAGCTTAAATTGCTTCATAATGCTCTCGTTTTCATCCACTAAGGTGGTCCGATTTTTTTTCGACGTGGCAATCCGTGATCAATTGGTCATCGTTAGTACTATTAATACTAAGAATGTACAGTATGCCCATACATCCAGTGTGCTATCAC
>JAQIXS010003959.1:0-16494 GCA_034700785.1 Rossiulus vilnensis | reverse complement strand
ACGTCTATGCATTAATAAACAAACAATTAAATAATTGCTATTTTAAAATTGATAGCAATCTATTATTTAATATAATGGTATTAATATCAACATTGGTTTCATTAATTTTAATAAATTTTATAATTTTATAATATTTAAAAGTATTTTAGTAGTTAAAATTTGGGGGAGGGGGTAATCGAGGGGTTGTGACATCATTATGGGTGGGGTGTAGTGAAATTTGTGACAATTGTGACAAAGGGGTGGGGGGTGTTTAAAAAGATGCAAAAAAGTGTGACATCATTTATGGACGTAGCCTTAACCCCTCGTCATCTAACGTTTTTTTAACCTGCACTGGTGCAACCGGACCTTAAGTAGTTATTTGGGTTTTTGCAATTTTCCATTTAATTGTCTGTTTAAATCCAACATCCTGATGATCATGCAATCCAACGAGCTCTGTAACAACAGCGTCCACAATTTTTAGGTTTTTGCAATTTTCCATTTCATTGTCTGTTTAAATCCAACATCCTGATGATCATGCAATCCAACGAGCTCTGTAACAACAGCGTCCACATTTTTAGTAACTCCATGTTAGGCTTTTTATGGCAACTTCCTGTTGCTTTAGTCAAAATGACGTTCTTGTAACATGTCCAAATGAAGAAATTTTAAAAGGTTTATGAAAGTTCAGATGGGACACAAAACGTAATCAATCCACTAAGTAGTTGAGTTGTTTTTCCTGAATGATAATGCCGAAATTCAACATGTGCATTCTTCTTGTAAGTGAAATTTTGTGTTCTTAATTCGTCAAGCAACCGTGAATTTCCTGACATTATTTACATGTAAATTCCAACCACTGAAAACCCCAATATGGAGAATTTTCTTTCGCGGAACCATTGGGGCTGAACTCCAATATGGCTGATCGCTTCGTTCTATTTGGCTTCATTTCTCTTCTATGGAACAATCTACAAAGATTAATTTTCCTGAGCCCCAATATGGCAGCCGGGGTCCCTTTATATTTGGCTTCAACTGATCAACAACATTATTTAAACTCACTGCAGGTCAGGGAATATAACCTTGAAAAGCTTTTAAAACCGGGGAAGGTCAGAGAATTGAAGTTGAAATTCATGTTTGGCGTGCTATACTGGAAGTGACTTGCGTTAAGGTTTGATGGAAGTGAGCATGGAGCCATGGTTCATTCCAGGTAAAGACAGTATTTCTCCGTTGTTCGTTACAGACGGATTCTGACTGAACTTCCGGTTCGAAGGAAATGGATCCTAGGCGCATTTAATGCGCATTTTGTCGACTTCCGAGATGGGAATTAATTCCTCCAAAGCGCATTTATATCGTTGGCCATGAGTGACTAAGGGATGCTGCGTGCATGGTTCAGTAGAGGGCTTCCGGGCCCCCACTTCCGGTTGCATTGTTGATGAGCGCATTGCTTTAATTGAGGGTGATTTTTGGGCAACTCAAATGATGGGACTAAGAAATACGGAAATGCTGGGAAAGATTGTATCGTTTGGAACGGAAGTGTTTTTGATTGCTACAAATTAATAGGCCTACGAAGAGCTCCATTTGAGAATTTGTTAAAAAGTTTAGGGAGATTTAAGAAACTCTCATAAAAGTTATTGAGGTTTGGGGAATCTGTCAGGCTTATAAAGTTTGATTGTTTGAAATGTAAAATTAAAAACGTTTAGACGCTTCGAAGTCGTGGACAACCTGAGAAAGGAAATATTTTTGGATTTGATGGAAATTTAGGACCCATTAGAAATTATGGGTAATTTGCTGGACATTTGTGTTCGATTGGGGTGTCGTGTTAGACATTGTGGGTGAGTTTAGAAAAAAATGTTTGAATTTTAGAAAATTAAGAAAAACGTGATAGACTCGAATATCAAGGACATTTTTTTTCATAGAAATAATGAAAGATTGTGGACGATTTCAGGAATCTTTTGGAAATGATGGACGATTTGAGGAATCTTTTGGAAATAATGGACGATTTGAGGAATCTTTTGGAAATAATGGACGATTTGAGGAATCTTTTGGAAATTATAGACGATTTGAGAAATCTGTTCAAAATTGTGGATGATTTCAGGAATCGTTTAGAAATTATGGCAAATTTGGGGAATTTGTTAGGAATTTGTGTTCGATTTGGGGACTATTATACATTGTTGGTGATTTGAGGGATCTGTTAGAAGTTATGGCCGATTTGGGAAATTTGTGTTCGATTTGGTTATCTGTTCAACATTGTGGGGGATTTTTGAAAAATGTTGGAATGTTAGAAAATTAAGAAGATAGACTCGAATATCAAGGACAAGATGAGGAATATTTTAGAAATAATGGACGATTTTGGGAATCTGCAGAAAGTTGCGGGCGATTTGAGGAGTCTTTTAGAAACAGTGCCCGATTTTGAGTATCTGTGAGAAATTAGGAGAGAAAGAGAGTCAGGAAAATTAGAAATTGAGAAATATTTTGCGAGGCTCTAATAATAATGACGAATTGAGGAATATGTTATATATTGTGGACGATTACGAAGCGAGGAATGCTTGAGCATTTTAAAAATTGGGTTTAATTTTGAAATTTATTGAAAATTAACAGAATGTTAAAATGGCGGAATTGACCCTTTTCTTAAATTCGTTCTATGTGGCTCAGAAAATGTATCTATTTAGAGCTTATAGAAAACAAACTGTTAAAGCAGCTATCAGTACTTCTCATTTAATGGCTTGACCAAACGACCACCGATGACATGAATGGTAGATCGGTATAGTTTATTATTTTTTTTGGCTTATGATTATGGACCTTGTTAACTGGTGATAATATTGACAGACGCTGGCATTTATTGAGCAGATTTCAAACCTTAAGCTGCAGTTTCTTCTTGAGACCCCATTAAGTTGGCTATATATTGGAAAGTTGGATTTCGTTTTTCAGAATTTGGGGGAAAAACAAAAAACAATGTCAGACATAAAGGTCTATGTCTCAGAAGATGTATTTGGTCGTTTCTCCACAAGCATTCCATGCATCCATGGCCAAATTATTTTTGGGGAAACTCAATACTGATGTTGCCTGTGATCAATTTTCATTCTGGCTTCCCTGATGGAATGAATAAATAAGTGGCGGATTATCGAACAGCAGGCTTTTGAGTGCATCCCTTGACGATTAAGTCCCCGGTTTTTGGAAGGTCCTTTGGTCGGTTGCTCAAAGCTGGCAAACCGGAAATCGAATTAGTTGAAATGCAAATTAGTCTGGAGGGTGAAAATATCCGGCTTTGAACCCTGAGGTACCAACCGGAACGGATCGATCCAACCTACCGTTTTAAGGGATAAATCCTCAAATATATGGAAGGTATTCTAAAAATGCTGGAGATGTTTAATTGGAAATTCATTGGGGTGGTTTAAAGATTTAAGAAAAATTATTATTAAAGAGATTTTAAACATTTTGACTCTATTCGTATTTTTGGCCGGATTTTGGCCGGATCAAAAAAAATCCTCAGGTTTGAACACTTTTTGTATATCAGCTGGTAATTCCTGCCTATCTCTCGAGAGTTTAAGCTGAGAGTAACAGTTTTTTTTAAAAGAATGGTTTGGTTAGTTTTTTGAATAAATAATGTGAGGATTAATGTTCAAATATGTGGAAGGTATTCTAAAAATGCTGGAGATGTTTAATTGGAAATTCATTGGGGTGGTTTAAAGATTTAAAAAAAAATATTATTAAAGAAATTTTAAACATTGCGACTATATTCGTATTTTTGGCCGGATTTTGGCCGGATCAAAAATCCTCAGGTTTAAACACTTTTTGTATATCAGCTGGTAATTCCTGCCTATCTCTCGAGAGTTTAAGCTGAGAGTAACAGGTTTATTTAGTTTTTTGAATAAATAATGTGAGGATTAATGTTCAAATATGTGGAAGGCATTCTAAAAATGCTGGAGATGTTTAATTGGAAATTCATTGGGGTGGTTTAAAGATTTAAAAAAAATTATTATTAAAGAAATTTTAAACATTTTGACTATTCGTATTTTTGGCCGGATAAAAAAATCCTCAGGTTTGAACACATTTTGTATATCAGCTGGTAATTCCTGCCTATCTCTCGAGAGTTTAAGCTGAGGGTAACAGGTTTTTTTTTAAAAAAAAAGGTTTATTTAGTTTTTTGAATAAATAATGTGAGGATTAATGTTCCAATATGTGGAAGGTATTTTAAAAATTGTGAGAATGGTTATAAATTCTCCTAAATGATTATTTTGTAATTATGCCAAAAATGCTCGAAATGTTTCATTGGAAATTCATGGGGGTGATTTTAAGATTTTCAAAAAGTACGGTCTGCTTGATTTTAGGAGCATTGGGTGATAGCTCATGAGTGTTGTACACTCTCGGTGAACTCCCAGCTAGCTAAGTCCTATGGGCACCTGCAAGTTTTAACTCTCGAAACGGTTTACTCTCAGATGGACACCGAAGCTCATTCTACCACACTTAAAAGGGCTTACTAGGGTGGAGTACGTGTATGCCACTTAGGATATTGACAGTACTCATACTCCTTTGAAAGAAGTTGCTTAGAGATACATTGCATTTTTTAAATTAGAACGTTCGTAAGACGGTTAGTTAACATGAGATTAATGAATATTTATTGGAGAATAAATATGGCCTGATTGTTGCTGATGTTAATGATGTGTTGGAATGAATTGTCAGACAAGCTCTCCGTCTTTAAGGCATTAAAGCTTTAATATCTTTGACGAAGGATACAGCAGTTTTTACTCTTGACTTACAGTTTATAGAAAAAGAATTAAGACCGAAACAAAAGGATGCTCACCATGCAAAAAAATGACATTTTTGCTTCAAATATTTGTTTATTATTGCTAAACTTATTTTCTACCGTGTGGAATTGGTTGTCCACTAGGGCACGGGCTAGTTTTTATAATTTTTTAAAAAGTCCAGTTTATTCATAAAAAATAAACACTAAAAACAACGTTATGCAACTACTTTTTTCAAGTTTTATTGTTTTTATAAATGAACAGGTTTTCAAATAATAAATATAACTGAGACCGTGGTGGACAAAAAGTTCCACACGGGCAACAATAAATTTAGCCATTATAATCAGGGTTTTGCCCAGTCCTGGAAATCCTGGAATTGTCAAGGAAATTGAAAATACGTTGGATAGTCCTGGAAAGTCAGGGAATAGGGATTCATTTTGAAAATGCTAGGGAAAGTAAACAGATTGGTTATATATAAATACAATAAATGGCACTTGAAGTCATGAAAGTCATAAAATGGACATTAATTTGGTCTTTTGATTGATTCACTGGATATTCTTAAATATTGAAATTCACCACAAAGGATTTTGTCTTCAATTTACAAAGTGTAAGCAGTTTGTTACTTATATCTATGGATGTTGGAAATATATTTTCATTTTCAGTGATCAGGGTGGTAGAAAAAATTCGTTAAAAAATGAAAAAAGCATTGTAGTTTGTTTGCATAAAGTGCATGCCTTTGGGGTCGGGCTTAAGTGAAAGTTTCATGCATCCAAGAGAAATATTTTCAGGGAAGGGTTCGACGTTGACACAACTTGAAATACCTGCGACACGAAATATGGAAAGTGGATTATCCGCGATTTTTTGTCGTGGAATTCACGCGAAAGTAATGCACGATATGTTTTTTTTTTGGTTTTCACGTCTTTGTCCTTGCCACCGACTTGATAGAAATTGGAATGATGGTCAGTTGTTCAATAGATTGGCCGTTGTTTGTGGTGTCAGAATCACTGCTGGTTGCAGTCCTGCTAAGGACCCTTGAGCGAATTTTCCTATAAAATCTACCGTGAAAAGCTGCCCTTCAGCACATTTAACACCGGCCCTCTACGCACAGTGTGCGCAAATTAATGCAAATCAATTTCAGTTGTTCATAAGAGAAGGATTTAATACAAATTGTTATAAAATAAAGGGAAGATAGAGCTTAAACTAGGATATGTTAAGATATGTTGGACATTGCGAATAATTGCATTAGAAAATGAAACATGGTGACTTGAAATGTTAAGGCATTGCTCATGTTGACAGTTTACAAGAGGCATGAATTTCATAACCTAATAATTTAATTTGGAAGTTTAAAGATAATGGTATACATGCCATTACACACATGTAATGACGTTCTGAAATTTTCGGATGTTTCACTAAATCGTGGAACAATTAATGCAATTTTTGAAGTATGTTGACGAATTTGCGCCATCACCAAAACTGTTTTATCATCCAACCAAAATTTAGCAAATTTTGTGAGGCCTTTTTTTTAAAAAAAAGAAAAAATATGAGCAATTAATTGGAGCATTTAATTACAGGGGAGAAATTGTGGAAGAATTACGTGCAGATGTCTTGGAAGTGTCCTTTGAAATTGATTATTTTTGGGGATGTTTAATGGAATATTGCGTCCAGTTGATTTTATTTAAAAAAATAGGAAAATTGCCACCGCAAAATGACCTCCCGCAGAGAACACTGCTGGTGAATTCTAACTGCTTTTTTTCAAATGCAACATTTCATTTATCTAGTATGAGGGGGAGACGTGCCCTGGTGATCCCCCTTTGGGTGCGCCGCTGCAGCAAGGTATTCATTTTGAAGGGCGTTTGAAGGACGATTCGTCATTTCGAAGCACATATGCCTTCTGATCAGTGCACATTTTCTAGTTAGCAATGTTGTTCTGCCGATGAAGAAGGCGTAGGCCTCACTGCGGACTCTCGTCCTCGTTCTCCACCAGCACAGTGTCGTCGTCCACGTTGATGTAGGTCATGAATGCCACTTCAGAGTTGCAAGAGTCGCTCTTGACGAAGCAGCGGCTGGACCCGCTCTCGCTGCACGCCACCATCTCCTCGTGGTCCTTGCGGGCCCAGCGGCACAGCTTCACGCAGCACAGGGTGGTGCAGCCCAGGAAGACGATGCCGGCTGCAGCCCCGATGAGGATCACGCTCGCGTAGTTGCGCTCGATGCCCAGCATCAGCAGGAAGCCCTCCTCCCGGGTGGTGACCTCCACCGTGCTCAGCTGGATCGCGTAATCGGCCCTCTTGATGCACAGCCAGAAGGTGTAGGTGACACCAGGGGCGAGGCCGTTCACGGTGTACGAGTGCACCTTGGTGCCAACCTCGATCACCTTGCGGCTGGCGGTTGCGGTGGTGGTGGCGGTGGCGGTGGATTCCAAGCGAGCGTCCGACAGCCGGTAGTGCAGCTGGAGCTCGGTAGGGGGCAGGCCGGAAGTGTTCCAGGCCAGCGTCACGAAGGTGGACGTGATGGTCAGCGCGAAGAGGATCACGTTCACGCTGTCCACCTCCAGGTGCAAGCTGCGCTTGTACTCTCCCAGCGTGTTCGCGGCCCGGCACTCGTATGTGCCGCTGTCCTCCTCGTGGAGGTACTTGATGGTGAGGGTGTTGTCGCTGACGCAGGCCCGGTCCTCGCACCGGTCACCGGCTAGGGACCGGCCGTCCGGAAGCAGCCACCGAACACGGGGCCGCGGGATGCCTACACCGCGGCACATGAACGTCACGTTGGCGGCCACAGTCTCCTTGACCACTGGGTGGAACAGGGGAAGGATGTAGGGGGGACACTGTGATGGCAGGTCATCTCGCTCCAGGAGCCCCACGATGAGGTCCTGTCCGTGGTCCATGCACTTGATGGAGCTGGCCTCCGGCACCGTAATGTTGTGACCGTACTGGCGCGTGAGGATGTCCTGCACCCACTTGAGGTTGCAGTCGCAGATCAGCGGGTTGCCCTTGAGGTGCAGGGTTAGTGGCACCAGGAGCGCTGGAGTGGAGCTGGTGGGCACAGAGGTGTTGAGAAAGTAGGTCTGCGACAAGGGTTCCGGTAGCCCCACAGAGGAAGTAACTTCCTCGCTGCCGGTTGTGGTAGCGCTGTCTTCCGGAACCTCCGGGATCATATCCTTGTCTACGCGAATGGCCTCCTCCACCACGTAGAGGTTGTTGAAGCGCAAGTCGAGTGTCCGCAACCGGGGTAGAGCAACCAGGGCCCGCGGCGCGACACTTGTAAGGGCCCGGTTCCAGCACAGCTCTACCGCTGTCAGGTGTGGCATGTCATAGAAAGTCCTCTCCAAGACCGCCGTAAGCTCATCGTCATGGCACAGGCTCACCCGGCTCAGATTGAGACCAATGAAGGAGTCTGGGCCCAGCTGCCGGATAGGGTTCCGGTCCAGCACCAGGTGTCCGATGGCAGGGACAATGCGGAGGGCGGAAGTGGGAACCCACCGCAGGGCGTTGCCCTCCAGGTCAAGCTCCTGCAGGGACTGCACTCCGTCAAAGGCCAGGTCGGAGATCCGGGACAGCCGGTTGTAGCTCATGTCCAGCTTCTCCAACTTGGGCGTCCGAAAAAAGACGCTATCTGGAAGCCGAGTGACCACGTTGTGCGACAGGACAAGCGTCTTCAGGTTGGGGGCGTTGAAGTAAAAGTTGGGCCGCAAGGTGAAGATCCGGTTGCGGCGCAGGTTCAGGTACTGCAATTTGGGCAGCGCAAAGACCGCAGTCACCAGAGAGCTGATGTAGTTGCTTTCCAGGTTCAGATACTCTAGACCCTTGAAGTCGGCCAGCACTTCCGTTTGGATGGTGTAGATGGCATTGTGGCTGAGGTTGAGGTAGCGCACTTCCGGGAAGCCAATGCCATGAGCCTGGATGGTGCGAATGCGGTTGCAGCTGAAGTCGAAGAAGCGCAGGCTCCGCAGGTAGCGGAAGTCGTGCAGGCTGAAGTCGCAGCCAGTGCCCAGATTGTTGTGGCTGAGGATGAGCACTTCCGTCTCCGAGGTCAGGTTCTTGGGCAGGCAGTCCAGCGAGCGGTTATCGCACCGCATCACCTTTGCATCCAGCTGAATGTAAGGCCACGGCTCCACCGTGCAGCGGCACTCGTTGGGGCAGGACTTCTCCCACAAGGAGCTGCCACCAATCAGCAAGGCGGTGGACAGGAGGAAGGGGAGACACAGGAAGTAATTACACACAAATGGTGCCTTCATTGGTGGCATGTCCACAGTTCTTGTCCGGCTCAGTGAAAGCTTCTGGAAGTCTGCAAGTGATAGTTTTTTCCAAGGTCAATGATTTGCTTTAGACTTATCCTCATTTCTCTGGTCAAATGCCTTGAAAATATCTTAAGACTTTAAAGGTTATTGATAGAATGTCCACTGTTCTTGTTCTGCTTGAAAAAACCCTCTGGAAGTCATTAAGAGGCAATGTTTTCCAATGTCAACGACTCAATTATGGCTCGTTTGTCCGTTTTTGGTCAAGTGCCTTGAAAATATCTTGGAAGCCTTTGGAAATTCGACAACTAGCCTTCTCAAAGAATAGCGTCCGTTGTCCTAGCCATCTTGCTCCTGCAATGCTATCAGTTGGTATGGAAATCAAAAGGAAGACGCCGTAACGGGGCCTTGATAGATAGCATGTCAAGAATTTGGGTTCTCTTTTTCTGGTGGAATGTAATCAGCAATCTGCTGAGGTTATTTTCACAAGTGACTCTGGTCAAGTACTTGGCACGTTAATTGAATGAATTAATCCTGAACGACATAAGCCTTTTTGGTGTTGGGCTGAATATTTGGATTGATATTTTCGTATAAACACTATCTTGGCTTAATTCCTTGTCGATGAAACATTCGGCTAGCCAAAGAACAGCGATTACGTTCACCTTCTTCTTGGTCGACCTGTGCTTTACTTTACACGGTGCACTAATTAAAGTTAGTCACCGTTCGTTGGCAGCTGGATGATTAAACTTGTCATGATGACGAAGCGCAAAATTCCTTGCGCTAATCCGTTTTGACGTTGCACTCATTAATGGCGGCCAGATTCATTGATTTTCCCAGAACTCATCTCGCTCGAACATGCACCAGGGATTTGAAGACACTTTGTGGTGTCCTCAAGTACTAAGATTGGCTTTCGTCTGTAGTGAGATGGTGAATACTTCCAAGGAGGACACACAACCTTGCAGTTCAGAGGACCATCATCAGCCGCTGAGCAATGACCAAGTTCATTTAGGCTCTTTGGAAGCAACTTCCTCACAATGTTTTCTCACCAGTTGCCTGGCAGGAAGTTTGGGCAGGTTGTCCACAGACGTTTTGCACAGAAATTCCTTTCCGGATAATGCACTATTTCGCTCCAGAACCCCTGGTTGGTGCTTCCAGACGGTGACCAAGAGCTGCCGAGGAGGTTGATCAGAGTTGATGCCATGCGGAACACATGATTAAGTTTTCTGCTTGGAAATATTTCCACGCAAGAATTATTTTTTGCAGTAGTCTTAATTGGGTTGACCAGCCTGGTCCACTACCATCCTCAGAGCCTCATCAGCAAGGTTTCTGCACTGCTGCTGAGTAGCACTTTGTTTTTCAAAACGAAGACTTGGGTGGTTTTTCTTCTTCTTCTTCTGAGAATCGTAATGAATGTTTGCTCATTCGGCTCACGTTCTGAAATCCGCATTCTTGGGGTCTACATTGTCCGTGCGTTTGCCAGGAAATATTGCAGATGGAATACGATTCTCTTTGTCGTCTCTGACTCGGCACGTATTGCTTGCTGGGCGGATTTGCCCTTCCGCATCATGGTCCAATACAACTGGAAATAGAAAAGGAGCAAAAAAATCCATAAATTTGCCATCAATTTGAAGGAATAATGGGTCGGGAACCTTGTCAGGAAAGCAGAATATCATGCAGCGCGCTGCAAGAAGCAGTAAAACGGTTTATTGCAACGATTCATGGCTTCATGTGGAAACAACTTCATGCATAAATGAAGTAATTGCTAATTGCTTTGAAGGCTGGGGATATTTTTGCAATAATTAGCTTCAGAGCCAAATAATTCACATTGATGTGAAATCAAATCAGTGTCCTACCATCAGCCAAGAATATGCCATCTGGAGGGGGGTGGGGAGATTGGGGTACATAAACCTGATTTATTCGGCAATTAGCACCGCATTAAGCAGGCCTTATACGATCATTACTAATGACATTACTAGCTACCGTTACGTCGTTATTACTTCTCGACCGCAACGATCAAGTTAAATTCACACCTTTACTGGTAAGCGTTGCAGTTCGGTTTGCCTCGCACGATCATTAGTGATGTCATTCTCAGAAGATAATGACAGTGGTAATGATCGCGTGCGGTCTGCTTTAGAATGGGCGCCATCATCGTTTCAAAACTGAATTTCTGTTAAATAACGCAATCCCTTGGAAGAGAATTCCAACGTCTGATGACATACAAATAATAAGACTAATACTACGAATCCGAATAGGGTTCCATAAAGTGGATTGGAATGTAAGATTCTAGCACCTTGGCGGTTATACGTGATAAAACTTCCTCATTTAGGCCATAAGCTGCAGTTTTTTAAAAATTGCATATGCTGAAGATAAGTCGAGAAAGATACCTAAACTTATTTTGGGTATCAGTTTGTGTATTTAAGTGATGAGTAACATGGCAGATGAACATTACATACAATTGGACAGATGCATAATCCTTCCACTTCCTTGGAACTCTTGTTTGGTCTTATCAAAGACACTTGACTCTGAACAATGAATGTGACTATACATTTATGATTAGGTAATTGCTATAGTGTTCAGCTTGCCCAAAAATTAATTTATCACAATCAGCTGTTACACCAAGCTAACAAGAGGTTTACTCGCCCTCTGTCCTTGGGAATTTAATGCACTATGTAAATTGAGATGACAGTCATTACCAGTCTTTGTTGTTTCTAAGAACTTGTTTTCTATTGTGTATTTGCAGGGCTTTTCAATTCGCCTCAGGGAAGTGAAATTTGCAGTGATTAATCCCTCATAAATACAGACTTAAGAACTTGATGAACCTCTTCAGGAACATGGACGTTACTCCATCTCAGACACGTGCTCCAGGGAGGAAAGGCCATGCACGTCTGGACTTGACGTGCCTGGTGACAAATGGCTTTTAAATGCTAGTCCAATGGCTGACAGTGGCACGCTTGGAAGACCTAGGATGACTTCCTGTTCCGCTTGGTGAGTAAAGCAAATGTATTTTTCTCGTCTTCTAATTCCGCGTGCATCCGACGCGTATTAATCAACGCGACTGCGCGGCTTTGTTGTTTCCGGAAGGCCTTAATTTCGCCTCCAACTACTTATGTAGCGGCAATGAGCCTAATGGTTGTAAATGGCTGTTGATGTGGCTTTTTTTCCCTTCCTGCCGCGCTCCATCAATCCTGCCATTTTCATTGATTACTCGCTAGTTGAGCTTATCAGCTGCCCCCGCTTTCAACGAAGACGTATGTGCCAAGGGTTTCTCAACCCTCCTGCAGGCAGGCGCAGAACCCGTGGGACATGGTGCGGGAAATGAGGCCGTTTGCCTCTTTGGCACACGCACTAATCTTCAGCCCATTTGCTGCCCGTGGACCTTGCCTTCAAGAGTGCTTTAACAAGTGCTGCGACAACACTAAATCCGCATTAGCAACACGTGCCGTTGACCTCGTTTACACTGCCTAATGATGAAGTGAACTGCACTGGAAGTCGGCATGGTGTTTGAAGTAAGCCGTTCTGGATTCTGACCATGTTGCTTTTTTGGTTCGACCAATAGCAAAGCTGTTGTTAGTACTGGTAATGTTTGCTATCGGTCTCATGGAACGTATTTAGCCTAAGATGGAGTTTACCGCTAGTTGAGGCCCAAGTAACACGACTCGTTGGACCAACGTTGGATAATTAGTGGCATTGTTGGCAAGAGGTTGGCAGTGGCATCTGTACGTTGGACCAACGTTGGTATATGGTTGTTTGCCAATCATTAGTAAGACGTTGGCGCAAGTACGTAGAACCAACATCGGTAAACGGTTGGTTGCCTGCCATTGGTAAAATGTTATCAAATGTACGTTTTTCCCATTTTTAGAGGTTTCCAAACATTAAAATTGCTAGCAACTATAGGCCTACATTGCAGTTTATATGTAAAATCGCTTCAATTACTTATTATTCGAATTAATGTAGAATTACTGATTATTAATTTGTTGGCATGCCAACCGCGGGCCAATGATGGTCCGGCGGTCATTTTTTTGTGATTTCCCATTTGGCTGCCAACCAAGCCCCAACGTAGTTAGCATTGGCATGCCAGCCATTGACCAACATTGGCCCAACAACTTTGTGTTACTTTGGGGGTTGCATTTTCAAGTTTCGAGCAACCCGAACCCATTGCGGGTTTTGCACACTCTTGAACCCACTCTTCAAGTCCCTTCCAACTTTCCTTTAAGGTACTGTTCACAATCGGTCTCGTGGAAGGTGTTTTGCCATAGATGTAATTGGAACTATGGTAAGACCAACTGATCATCAAGTTGTTGCTTCTCAGTCTTTTGTTAAGCTTGGTATTAATAATGTCATACCACATAGAGGTACCGAATATGACCTTTGTAAAGACCCGACAGCCCATTTACCATCAAGCTTCAACTTCTTCTATGAATGTATTATTACTAGTGTTATACCACAGACATGACATGAACTTCCGCTAGAGCACCAAGCTGCTGCTGCTTCTTATAATATTTTATTGAGCTTAGTATTAATGACGTTATACCATGTAAAGGTGCCGTATATGCCCTTCGATAAGACCGACAACCCATTTACCATAAAGCTTTCAACTTCCTGAAGTATAAATTAGTGGTCATTAGTGGGCTTTTCATATTTATGGCGGAAGACCAGTACTGATCGAGCCATGAAGTTGTCTTTCACAAAGCTGTCAAAAAACTTATTCGTGCTTTCTTCTTTGTTGCAGTTTTAAAGACGTTTCACGGTTACTCAGGTTTCAAATTGCCTCAGGAAATCCAGGCTTATCTCTGACAGCCAAGTTTTTCGAGGAATTTATTTCTGATGTGGGCTGTTGAGAACCTGCCTGGTATAAACTCCTGCAAATCTCTGTGCTTTTTTGCAATTTCTGGTGTTAAGAGCAACGTTCTGAATCTAACGTTCGGCATCTAATATAGGTCTTAAGGGATACATTTTTCATAACTTGTGAAACTAAGAGATGTAGGGTTTTTCTTGATGGATGAAATTCAGGCTTGCATTGGGCGACTAAGTTTCTTGACCTAGTTTTGTGTGATGTAATTTACCCTGATTTATGTTGACATGGAATTACTAAGGCCAGAAAGCCCAATGGATTGGATGAGCTGGAACCTGTGTAAGACATGGCAATTAGGATACCGACTTGATATATGTTCCAAAGTTTAATTACTTGAAAGCCTTACTCCTGTTTGATTACGTTTTAATTTGCTCGAATGGATGCATTCATCAAGAGGTTTTTATCAGTTACATAATGACCAGCATGTTGAATATCAGTTTCTTGTTGCTGAAGTCGAACAAAAGCACGTTGGTCAGATAAATACTAAATACCAAAAGTACTTTGGAACTAGAGGCATGACTTCTATTGAAAAATGTTTCTGTGAAGTAACCTGTTTTTTTTTCTGACATTTGTGTTTTCTTAATATCTTCGTCACTGTCGTACTGGTCTTAAAATGGCGTTACTATTAAGAAGGAAATGTCCTTCCTGATCTTCCAGCATTACTTTCTCCAGAAGTCCAAAATATTACTTTAATGTACGAGTATATCATTTTAGTTTATGGCAAATTACACTTCCTGTCCGAGCATATGGCGCCGTCCTCGTATAATTTTCATGTAAAAGGATTATTAACATTTGGTAAATCTGCTGGAATTCAGAATTGATTGAAGTTTTTATGCAATTTCACTGCGCTGCCGTGAAGTTCTGTGAAATGATAGATGAGGCTGTAACGAGAATTGGCATCATCAACTTTCGTCATGGCGGATAAATGTGCAGCGGCTTTCTTCCTGGAACGGTCCAGATATTCCAGAGTCTTGCAGGCTTGCAAGATCTGTGATGAAATATTCAAAACTCGAGGAACACTAAATTGACCTGGGAATTTCCAGCAGTTCAGAGCCATGGGGGAGTGACCTGACTGTCCTCTAAGTCTTGGGCGTCCAGAATCTTCAGGATCCAGAACCCTTAGTCGTATTGAAAAAGGTGTCTTAGTTTTCCATGACTTTTTAAGCTTAAGACATGCTAATGAAAGAGTTGATGTCTCGCGGGTTTATGAGACGTGCTTTGTGTTGCTGACCAATGGAATTAGCAGAAATTGACCTTGGATGAGACTCCAGCTCTTCTGGTCAGCAAGAGGAATTTGCCCCCTTTATTCGCCAGCACTTAGTGGCCTGGCAGCTAAAACGGTTCGGAAGTAATCGCCTAAAAGCCCTCTTAGACACTGTCGACTCAAGTGTCTAGATTGGCAAGACGTGGTGTATAATTAATCTAAGTGGTTTTCAAAACCAGATTTTAGCTTGGTTTTTGTTTTTGGTTTTATTTGTAATCACTACCTGTTTCTGTGACAATTGAAGATGGTAAATTAGAATAACTCGGCATTGCAAAGCAGCTAAGGCAAATGTGAGACCCATTCATTAGAATGTTAGAATCACCATCTGTCCTGAATAATCCTTGGCCAAATCTGCAAGGGCAACCAGTGGGTTTCTGGTGACCAGTGACAGGGTCTGGACGTCAGTGGATGAGAGCCTGCAAATCACTTGGGCGAGTGAACCCTGGTTCTGCGTGGGCTTGGCTGCCTTCTGAAACCCGAGTTAACTGTTAACTGCTCCAGGCAGCCTCCACTTTCGGTAATTGGGAAAGACATCCCATTTGCAGAAAAGCCACAAATCCTTCGTCGGTTGCACCTGCACTGAAGCGAAATGCGCACCTTATTTAGAGGTTTTTGATACGGGGGATTGGAAAGGTTTGAAAGAACATCCTAATCTCCAGATGCTTTTCACGCCATTGAGCGTAGATTCTGTAATGGGCTTCCTCTAGGACACGCCATTAGGTGTTTCTTACACTTGTTCAGGCTTGATGGCTCTTTGCTCGATGGCTGTCTGATTATTTCTTGGCTGCCAGTTTTAAATTTGCAGATCGTTGAAAAGATTACCAGATCTCGTAATACGTATTCCGAAAAAACCGGATTGTTGTAGTAGTTGAAACGTCGCCGGTTAATGTTTAGGGCATCAGTCCTTGGCACCAAGGGCATCCGTTGCTATGACTTTAGTTGAATCTTTTGACAATGTGGAAAAATGCAAAAGGATTTTTTGCACATTAACTCTACAGCATTTGTAGCACCCGTTGAAAAAATCATTGTGCGGTACTTGAAAATTGAGGAATGAATTAAACAATTCGGTATCCTGTAGATGATCTGATGGAGCATGGTTAGGGGCCAGAAGATATAACCGTGCGTTTTGACCAATACACGTACTTCAGATGTCATATTTTGCCTTAATGACGTCGCGTAGGCAGAAATTCAGTCATTTTCTGGGCGTTTTACCATGAAAAGATGACCCCTTCTTTACCAAGAAATGATGTCGTCTGGAAGATTTGTTATGCTAGGGTTTGGCCATGTTGGACCAAGATTAATCATACATTAATTAATCCTTTACACAGGACCCATCAAACAAAGGGCGCTAAACCGTAATACCTCGTTCAGACCGGATTTGAAACGCGTTCCGAAACTCAGAGTGGTTGCCAAACGCGATTACGAACTGCAA
>JAQIXS010003958.1:0-16495 GCA_034700785.1 Rossiulus vilnensis | reverse complement strand
ACAGCAGAGACGCTTATGGGAAAGGGATTCCCTAAGTCACCACATTAACAATGAAATAACAAATAAATGAAAATTTTCCTTCCCTAAACAACAATTATCCAATTTTCCAGGTTTTATAAAACAAAATCTGGACTCTTTTTAAAAAAAAACGTTTATGAAACGAAATGAAAAAGTGTTTTTCATTTTTCATTTCAAAAGATGAAAGTGTGTTTTCGAAAATAAGGGAAATTCCTTATTATTGCATAGATGTGATTAGATGCGCCCTCTTCTGAGCATCACCATAAACAATCATGGGCGATTATGACAATTTAAGATTGGCATTTAATAGAATGAAGATTTATTTCAATGACTTTCCCATAAGAAATTGAAATTTCCCTGACTTTCCCAAGAGAATTTGAAATTTTCCTGACGTTTCCAAGATAATTTGAAATTTCCCTGACTTTAATAGGTTTTTAGAAAAAATCCCTGACTATCAAAAATGTTCATAACATTTCAGATTCTCTTATAGGCCTAGATAAATTGGGAAATTTCCCTGACTTTTCCAGGTTTTTGGGGAAAAAATCCCTGACTATCAAAAATGTTCATAGAGTTTCAGATTATCTTACAGATACATTGAAATTTCCCTGATTTTTACAGGTTTTAGGGGAAACAAATCATTGGCTTCACCAAAAAATGTTCGTGAAATCAAATAGCAATTACCTGACTTTTGGTCATTTGATGATTAAGTTAACAATTCCTTAAAAATAATGTTAGGAATAATTGGAAAATTAAACTGACCGAAAGAGGACTGGAATACATCCATTAAAAATGACCTAAAATAGCGTTTAGGTCGGAGCTGGCGCCACTTGATGCAAAAGTGCAGCCAGGTCGTAAGTGCCTAACAGTTGCG
The DNA here is from genome assembly GCA_034700785.1 of Rossiulus vilnensis. NCBI lineage: Eukaryota > Metazoa > Arthropoda > Diplopoda > Julida > Julidae > Rossiulus > Rossiulus vilnensis. Next base: position 15,606 of record JAQIXS010003958.1, on the reverse strand, counting down.
AAAAAGTGATCGTAGATGGCGCTGTTATTTCCAAATGGCGCACCTAGCAGCCATGTTCCCTTTCGCGTTAGTAATTCGGGTTTTTTTTTTTTGTTTTTAAATCCGCTCGCCCCCCCCCCCCCCGCTAACGGATGGAAATAAAAAGCCATTCGTGTTAAACAGGAAGTAGTTTCTGGGACGCATAACATCCTCGTCAACGACCTTGTATCCGGAACAGTTTCCCTGATCTGTTCTATGTACGGATGAACTTGTTAGGACGCTCAATGTACCAATGACTTTACTATTAACCCAAAGTTTAAGCTCTAGTGAAGAATACACTTTTTAAAAAAAAAAATACTTAAAATTCAATACATGAAAGTGCATATTTTCAACAAATCTGTACAGAAATTCCACCATCTTTAGACGTTTTATACAGGGTGCCTCACAGCAGTGATAAACCACAGGATGTGACGTTTTCGGTAAGTTTTCTCGATTTAATTATTGTTCAAATCACGTTGTCCAAGTATAAAATTTGGATTCCATATATATATAAGGTTTATCAGGGGCCTAATCGAGATTTTTGGAATCCCGGGGTTTATTGGAGAGCAGAGTTTGACAGATCTGCTATACAATTACAGACAGATTTCGTGAAGGCAAGCTATCTTTGCAGAAATTTCTTAAATTAAGTTAAGATAAGAGAATGTCTTCAACAAAATATGATCTGAAACTTATTTATACAGGGTGACTGAAAGCCGTTCTTGATCGAATTTTAAGCCCTTGATCTGTTTTGAAAATTTTAAAATAATGACTGTCAACAGTCAATGTATACATGCATGAAATGCACTTTAATAAAAATTTAAATTTCAGGTTTTTGTGGAAAAAAATACCTGACTTTCAAAAATGTTCATAAAACAAAGTGGGAACAACGTTTACCAATTACTGGAATAATTTTATAGAATTTATTATTTCCAAAGATGAAAGTGTGTTTTGAGAAATAAGGAAATTCCTTATTATTGCATAGGTGTAATTAGATGCGCCCTCTTTTGAGCATTACCATAAACAATCATGTGCTATAAGATTATGACAATTTAAGGTTGACATTTTTATAGAACGAAAATTTCCCTGATATTTCCAGGTTTTTGGAAAGCATATATATATATATTTGTTAATGTACTGAAACATTTTATTGCTATGTTTTATTATTATTCATGTTATTCATCCTTGTTGTAATTATAGAAAGTTCGAAAACTTGGATAATGGTAAAAATATATGTAAAGATACTTCAAAAATATAAAATATAAAGGGCATTTTAGATCAGGAGTAGTACATAGCATTATCTCGATTTCATTTTCATTTAAAATACATATTAAATTTGAGTAAATAAAACATGGGTACATGAGCTGACACCAAAACTTTAATTTATTCTTTTTGACAAATGAATTTTGGAAAACAATGCCCTCAACGACCTGATGCCCAACCCGAAATAAACCCTTTATTTCTTCAAAAATATAAAAAATTGTTTTATTTAGGATGTGAAATATTTTAGATTTTAGATCATTTAATATCATCTCGATTTCATTTTCATTCAAAATAACATTTTATTTCGATAATAACCGTCAAATTTGAGCAAATATAACACGGGTACATGGGCTGACACCAATACTTTAATTAATTAAATGAATTTTAGAAAACAATGCCCTCGATGACCTGATACCCAACCCGGAATTAACCCTTCAAAAGAAATATACAAAAACATTGGTTTTATTTAGGATTCATTTCACTATCGTTATTCAGCTGCAGAGGGCGTTCGCGACGCATTTATTGGAGTTAAACCCTTTTGTTTTCCGGGTATCATTCTAAGGGATCTGCACCGGAGTAGTACGTGACCTCCCCCGAGTGCTAATTAGCATTTGTAACGAACCAAACGACTAATTAACCAGTTTATTTTCACGTTCCTCGCCCCATGTCTGACTGGCTTCCTTTCCTCCATTTTGAACAGATTTCATCCGGACGACATGACATCCTTACCAGTTTAAACAGTTTATTAAATACATTGCATTTAATAATATAATACTATTAAACGTTTAAGGGTCGTCCACAAAGAACTCAGAGGTTGGAGGGGCTGGTGGTTCACCCTAATTCGGACGATGTGAATGGACGTCGTCCTGTTCCATGAAGAACATTGGTCAAAACTGGTCATCAGTGGCAATTTTTTTAAAAATTCTAATGATTAGTTTAAGAATGTCCTCAAATAATGCAATTTAAAAAAAAATGAACGTGTGTTACATCATTGACAATTTTTTTAAATGTAATGATTAGTTTAACAATGTCCTCAAATAATTATTTTTTTAAAAAAATGAACACGTGTTAAACTGTTAATTTATGTTTACATGGTGGTAAAATTACTTGGTAAAATTAAATTTGGAATTTGTGTTTTGTTCAGCACATGTTTTTAACAAGTTACGCAAAACATGCCATCGAATTTAAGAAGACAAAATTGTGTCAGACTTTAAACATTTGTTAGAACAAATTGGTTTTTTTTTAAATTGAACGAAAACCAGGCCTTACATTTTGAAAAAAAGAACATTTTTATTTAAAGCCAAAAGACGAATTATTTTATACACGTTTTAAACGTTCGTTAAAATACGTACGATTTTTGGATTAATTTTTTTAATTTATCGAACACCAGGCTTTTAAATGTTCTTTGAAAAACACCATTTTAACACATTTTACAAAAAATCATCCTGCAAATATAGAAGACGTATTCTGGAGTATATAGGCTTCTAAAAATATTTGTTAAAAAAATACGATATTTGATTTAATTTTTTTAATTGATCGAGCACCAGGCGTTAAGTTTTGAAAAATACAATTTTGATACAATTTACACAAAATCATCATGCAGCTATTAGAGGACAAGAATTCGATTTAAAATCGAATTTTAACCGTTGTCAAAATGATAACCAGTTTTTCTAAGGACTTTCATGAGCTGTATTTCCATCAATGACTTTAAATAGCTCTGATTGTCATGAAATTATGACTGGAGGTCGTTTTTGTAACACTTGAAGTTTTTGTGACAGGCAACACATTGTTGACATTAAATTTAATGGTTTTTTTTTCGAAATCTTAAAAGGAATTACACGTTTCCCCCCATAAATAATAGGCATACCTCGCTATACGGCCACTTTGCATATGCCGCTTCGTTATAACGGCATTGTTGTTTTCTATTCGTGTTTCATCTTACGGTCAATTATGTTTCATTATACAGCCATAATATCATTATATTTTGCTATAATGATAATAATTTGATTTATTCCATCATTTGGAAAAGGACATAAGTGGGTTGTTTACATATTTTAGTCATTAATATTACAAATATATAGTCATAAAACTGTCACAAATTCAGAAGAAAAATCTGACTTTTGTAAAGACAAGTCAGACTTTTTATAAGTGTTTTTGTTTATTTAATTTTATTTTGCTTCTTTAGAACTATGTTATGCAATGTTAGTCATACATTTTTTAAAAACACTTTAAATTTATACATTTATAGCCACCAGCTTGAAGTGGTTTTTTTCGAATTTTTTTTAGTGAGAACTGGAGAGCATCTTATGTCTTATGTAACAACATGTTTCGTTATACGGCGTTTCGCTTTACAGCCAGCTTTCCAGCAACCTATCTAGGTATGAGCGTATAGGAACGAACATTTTAGAAACAATAATTGTGTCACACAAGAGCATATCTTAAAATTTGAAAAACAACAGGTTTCTACCCATAATGCACGGCGAACGCGTATCCAAGATGGCCGCCACAAGTATCCTCCCAGCTCATTATCGCCTATCACGGTTTATTTGAACACAAAAAAAATTATCCAATCAGTGCAGTGCCACGCCTGATTTTCCCCAGACGAACTTTTTTTCCCTATATATTACGTCACTAAAATAGGCACAAAAAAGCCTCAGCCACAAAGAGTTGATTGTCATGAAATCGATTGGCTATAAAAAAAGGAAGACAAAAAAAGAGCTAAGCCTAAAGCCATTTGTCTTCCTGCATTAAATATATATTTCTCAATACAAAAAAAACGTTTAATAGTGTGGTAATTACAAGTACTGGTGGGAAGATCAGTATAGTGAGTACAGTAGATATCAGTACGAACATACTGATGTTATTAAAAAGTGTATTGATATCACCAGCATATCACTGACCAAAACCACTATGATACTGATATCACTAAGCATACTGATGGCAGTAGTAAAATTAAAACAGTATATACATGTATCTAGTGATATCAGTATAGAATCTTACTGATATCACTAAGGTTATACTGATATCAGTAGAGAATCACATACTGATATTTTCTCCAGGGAGACGACTGTCAATGTCTACAGTGATAAAAAGGAATTTTGCCAGAAATGATATCACCATTTACATTTCAAAATTTAATGGAAAAAAACGGAAATTAGTAGGGCACTGGAACTATTTCTTTTAACACTGTTCAGAAGATTTTTTTTTGAAAAATTACGGAAATAAAAATGAATAAATTAAAAATCAAACAAACTTGCTAGTCCCTTTCAAAAAGCAAAGGAAAAATATTTTGTAAAACATACTTTCTTGATCTGTTTAATAATTAAACCAAAATCATGGAAATAAATTATTAAACATTAATTTTAAGCCAACCTAAGATTGAAATCAATTAAAAATACAAGTTTTTATTTCGTTAATCAATTAAATTAGGTTGAAGGACTTTCACGACCATTACACCCTCTCCCTTACCCAGGGGTAGATCATCCGGAGTCCCAAATTGTTTTTTTTTTGTTACTTTATTGTTATTTATTTTCTAATTTCTTATTTTTTAAAAAAAAGAAAAGAATGGAAGTAAGGTGAATGATTTTATGCGAAATCGATATTGTCACCGATTTATTGCTTTTAATTACATTCTGGTCCTGAATTAATTTTGGCCAATAAATCAGAGGGGCCTAAAAGGTGGTTTTGGGAGCTGAGCCTGGGCATAATTAGTCTTAATGTGAGGTCCAGAAGGGGGCAGTTTTAGGGGGAGGAAGACCCCGGGAGAGGAGGAGGAGGAGGAGGGGGGGTGATCAACACCTGCTGCCATTAGAGCTTAATTTGGGTTCTACGAACGATGAATTTTCATTAATTCAACCTCCGTGTAGTGAAATGGTCAAAAGAGAACAACGAAGGGAGCAGGACACACACCCCGGCTCATACAAACACCCCCCCTTAGCGTGGTTTTTTTTTCATTCTTCAGGGGTCGCCCATAAACGTTTGGGTAAAAAATTATGTCATTTTAAACAAAGAATTACCACAAAAAAACTGATATCTTAATGTCCCTAACACGTTTTGTTTCAAGCAAATATGACGTCATTTCGAATATTAGAAAATAACAACAACGAAATTATATGTTAATGTAACAGACGTTCGTTCCATGCAAAAAATAACGTCATTTCAGTTTTCGTTGGTCAGTTTTTCTATTACAAATGATAGAAAAACTGACCAAAGCAAACTTATCTTAATGTTACTGACACGTTCTGATCCATGCTTAAATGGCGTCATATCAAATAGAAAAAAAACTTCACACTAAACATTAATGTTCCTAGCACGTTCCATTCCATGCAAAACACGTTCTGTGGAATCTGTTCCATGTAAAAATGACGTCATTTTGAATAGAAAAAAGGACGAAAACATATCTTAATGATCCTAGTCCCGAACACGTTTCGCTCCATTCAAATATGACGTCATTTAAAATTATAAAAAATTGACCATAAAACTGATCACATAAGTTCTGTTACCTGCAAAAATGACGTCGTTTTGAATAGAAATATTAATGAAACAAAAACTGACACAGGTATCTTATCCCTAACAAATTCTGTTCTAATGACGTCAAATTTCAACTTTCAATAACGTCACAATCCCACATCACATGACGTAGAGACTGAATATAAACGAACGTCCATTTTAGGTCGTTCGACCACTGACCAACACGTTGATGCAACAACTAACACTTACTAGGGATAAAAAATATTAAAAACGACGTCAAACGAAAGTTTTTGTTAACAGGTTGGCACAAAATCACGTCATTTAACATGACGTAATTTTGTGACTTTTTCAAACTGGTCATTAAGTTGGCACACACAAAAAATACCAACAGATGGCGTCTTCACGAAACGGAAAAAGGAAGTGCTTTTTTAAAAATGACCTAAAAGTCGAATTTATACCGTGTTATAGGCCTACTGGACTAACTTTGAGTACATTAATTAGAACTATTAAATAAGAGAACTAATAAACAAGAACTACCAGGAACTTAAACTATAATAGAGAATAATAAGAACTAATAAACAAGAACTATTAAACTCTTGGCACCTGAGAAACTTGGAAGTCGAAATTTACTGAATCTCACTCCCCTCCACCCCCCTTCTAGTCCATTATTTTAATTATTTTTGTTAACCCAGCACCCCATAAGGCTCGGACGTCCTTTATGGACGCCCCTTGGCAGGACCATGGGTGAAAGTACTCCTGAAAATCACTGCTCATAGGAAAAGAGTCCAGGGCCGAAAAAATTCTGAACAGATGGACGATCGAGGTGGACATTAACTCTTTCGTGACGGTGGGTCCGGGTCAAATGCCAATCACAGAGACCACGCCCCCTTCTCCCACCCCCTCCAAAAGGACAAATACGGTTGATAGGTACAAACAGTTGGTTTATTTTTGCTGAAGACATGTTATATTGGATCGTACATGGTCAGTGCTTTTGAGTGACCATTAACACTACCGTCAGCCCACATAGAAAAAAAAATTAAGAAATTTATTTAGTTTCTATTTATACGAAATATATTTGAAACGTATACCAAAACTTGGTCATATCCGCTATATCAATAATATATTTAATACGTTTTAAACGACGTTCATATATGTTTTTTGAAATATACAGCCTATGAATGAAATAAATACTTGAGCTGTCCCGAATCTATACAAATTTTGTGCAAATATGTTATAAATAATTAGGCTACAATACTTTTTTTAAAAAATAAAATTTAAAACTATATTTTTACAATTAGAAATATTGTAATTAAGAGTTTTGCATCGATCAAAAATGCATTCCAAAAATATGATAATATGCGTGTCTATATTATCAATAATATTTGCTATATAATGCAAATATAATTTAAATGTTAATATGGTTGACTTTTCCCTAACCATTCCAAGTCTTTCCATGGTCTGGAGGAGCCCTGGTGACCGATCCAGGGGTGAGGAGAGGGGAATGGCATTAAGGGCACATGCCCCCTTAACACAATAAAACATGAAAACAAAAACTTACAGCAAACAATAGATGTTTTAATCTTAGCAGCACTGCGCTACATTTTTGTAATTCTTTAGGTGCGTTGCATGTGACATTAAAGCCGAGACTTACATCATGAAGTCATGTATTTTCTTTCTTTTTATAAATTTTAGGTGCATTGGACGTGACATACATCTTGAAGAAGTCATTGTGTCATGAATGTTTTTTCTTTTGTAATTCTTTAGGTGTATTTCATGTGACATTAAAGTCGTGACTTACATCATGAAGTCATGAAATTTTCTTTTTTGTAATTCTGTAGGTGTGTTACACATGACATTAAAGTCGTGACTTCTATCATGAAGAAGTCATGCTGTCATGATTTTTTTTTCCTTTTATATGTATTTGTATGTATTTTTCTTTTACATGCATTGCATGTGACACTAAAGTCGTGACTTCTATCATGAAAAAGTCATGCTGTCATGAATTTTTTTCTTTTATATGTATTTGTATGTATTTTTCTTGTACATGTATTGCACGTGACACTAAAGTCGTGACTCCTATCATGAAGAAGTCATGTTGTCAATTGTCATGACTTTTTTTTCATGAAGAAAAAATCCAGTGACATTCACCGTCTCAATGATAATTCACGCGAAAAACCCACCCCCTACTAATGAATAATTAATTAACCCGTTAAAATTCTCCAACTTAAACTTTGTCCTTTACAAACTGACATTATTATTTCGTGTTGCCTAATGTAGCCTATAATAATTTTTTTAAAAATAAATAAATAAAACACACGTAAGCAACTGAAAATTTCGAGAAACATGGGCACAACCCAATCCCCCAGACGTATTTCTCAAAAATCAGGACACACTTTGCCCACTCCTTTTGCATGTTTTAACTAGAATTTGGTCGTGGGCTGAAAATTCACGTAAATTTGGCGGAAAAAAATGACAAGCCGAATTTTTTATTATTTTGAGTTGGAGTGTCGGGGGAGGAGGAAAATGTCACACGAAAATTTCTCGAAATAACTTATTTGAAAAAAATCAGGGTGGTAAGCAATTTTCCATGATTTTAAATTTAGGACTTTTTACGACATTTTTCAGATTTAATTTTAGGAATATTTTAGGAAATTGTTTTCAAAAATTGATACTTTCAGGATGCATTATATTTATTCCTCATTTATCTATGTGTTTAACACAATAATACAAGAACAAAATTATTACCAAATTAAAGGCAGTGTTTGGAATAATTTGAAACAACTATAAATGTTTCAATGTTGAATCATTATTAAACAATTTCAGGACTTTAGAACATGTATGATATTTTAGAACATTTAGGACTATTTTTTGTAAAAATTATGTAATAATCTGTTCAGGGTGGTAAGCAATTTCCAAGATTTTAAATTTAGGACTTTTTAGGACATTTTTCAGATTTAATTATTTTATGGATTAAGTTTTAGGAATATTTTAGGAATTTGTCTTCAAAAAGTAATTCTTTTAGGATTAAAGCCAGTGTTGTCAAACTGCATCTGTTTGACAAAGCAATGCACAGTGTTTGGAATAATTTGAAACAACTATAAATGTTTCAATGTTGAATCATTATTAAATAATTTCAGGACTTTAGGATACTTATGACGTTTTAGAACAATTAGGGACTAATTTCTGTAAAAATTCTGTAATAATCTGTGACTAACATGAACTCAACTGCCAATGAAATAATTTACAAGTACGGTACTAAACACGAATGCATTCACATTAAAACGTCAATAAACATGTTGGAACATGTTTGAAATGCTTCTGTTTTAACTCAAAACATGGCTGCCTTACAAACTTAAAATTGTAACGTGACGTTCCTACAGGTGTCCAATGACTGAACAATGAGCATGATTAATGCATTTATGGGGTGTTATCATATTAATTATTCAATCACTAGCCCTAATTGCTTTTAATTTCATTGCTTTTAATGCGATCCATGTTTTCATCCCCTCCTTAGGCCCATATCGCACCTTACCCCTCGTATTTTGCGATGCCCATTGCCCCTCGCCCTGGTCATAACCCCTTGTCACCCTAAACTCCTTGATCTCCATGGATTACAACCCCCCCTTACCACTTGCTCCCCCTCCGGCTGACATGTTTACCCGGGGCCCTATGTGCGATTTACCCCCGCTTTTAATACCCCTCTTTTATCCCCTTACAAGGGGCCAGATAATATCGCAAAAATGCGCATCACCGCATTCATAGGGTGCTAAGGGGGAGGGGGGATAAACCCGAATTCCAGAGCAAGGTGTATGTGGGCACACACACCAGCTTAACACCTTATGGAAGGGATAAATTTAGGGGGCGTCCATTAAGTCCGTCGCATTGTAACTCGAAATCAGAACATCACATTTAATTACACTTTTACTGTACTTTTATTTTCATATTTCTTATTTTATTTTAATATGCCCAATTTAATTTTTATGTGTGACCTTCTGGGTGGACTTCGGTGGATGCAAATTGGATTATTACTTTTTCATGACTTTTCAGGGGCTTAAAAATTCAAACGAACACCGTGGTGTCCGAGGAACTTTGTTAAGCAACAATAAAACATTACAAATGTTGGGGGTTTCATCCCCAACCACATGACCTGGTGAAAATATGAGTTTGTAATTCTCTATTGATATCACTTTGCTGCTATAGCTATATCAGTACGATTCTATACTATAACAGTAGTGATATCATTGTTTTTTTTTACAGATATCCATATATGTTTAATGGTTTTTGGGACTACTGGCAGCACTATAACAGTTGTGATATACTGATGTTTCTATACAGATATCCCTAATTGTTTAATGGTTTTTGGGACTACTGATATCATAACAGTAGTGATATCACTATGTTTCCATACAAATATCCCAATATACATGTATACATACTGGTTATTCGGGACTACTGATATCAGTATTACTATTATACTGGATTTTGGGACTATTAATATCAGTATGGTTAGTGATATCAGTATACTTTTACTAATATCAGTATATCTGTGCTGATATATACAGTACTGATCATACAGTGTATACTGATAGGCGTTTATCCACTTCAGAAACAGGGCTGAGTAATTTCTGTTTCAAAGATTTAGTTTACTGAGATAACCATACGAGTGCATATTAGCCGAATACTTGAAATATCCACAATGACATCATAATTCACACACACCCTGCATTTTTAGCACGAACCTTTACTAAACAAACGAATCACACATTTCGCCGAATAGAAATACAGATTGGTAATCTTATCTCAATAAATCAACACTGGATCATATATTAGTGACAAATTGTAAACTGATAAAAATTAAAAGTCATATCACCGTTGCAAGGGCGAACAAGTACCTCAGTCAGCCCTAGAAAATCTCATTTTTAACAGCCCTTACCATAAACTGACCACAAAATTAACAAGTAAAGGTTTATTTCTGACAGCATTTCATGCATAATTTAACAACATTTCCTGTTATGCACAATTTGATTTAATCGGTCAAGTTAGCTGCATATATTCATGTCATTATTATGTTGATATGGCAAGACCTGACCATAAATCTTGCTGCCTACATACCACTATCACCCTGTAGAAAAAAACAGAATCCCTATATCAACATTGTATTTACATTTCGATAGTCTTTAATTAATTATTAAAGTCTTTAATTTTAGAAATTGACAGGTCAGAATTCCTACCTTCAGTAAAAATGAAATAACTATGTTTAGGGTGTTTGTGATAAATATGATGTCAGTCCTTAAGCACAAAAGAATTTCGGAATTTCAATAAAATAAGTTTTTGTTTTCATATTTTTTTTGCAATGAATATTTCACTGCCATGAAAAATATAAAACGACGTAAGCGAAATTTAAAAAAAACATTTATCACAAATTATGGATTTTGCCCATATTTCACGTAGGCCTATAAATATCTTGTTATGGAACGCCACAGGCGAAAAGTTTCGAAAAATGGATTTGAAATTATGGATTTTGCCTTTAATTCACCAAAGAAAAGTGCTGAAATATTCCAGACAATGAATTTCAATGAAAATTATGGACAATATTAATTTTATTGACATTTCCAGACAATATCAATTTCCCGGACAACATCCATTTTCCCTGACATTTCCAAACAATAATCTTCCAGAAATTTCCGGACAATAATAATTTCCCTGACATTTCCAGACAATACTAATGTATCTGACATCTACAGTCAACATTTCCAGGCAATATCAATTTTCATGACATTTCCAGGCAATATCAATTTTCATGACATTTCCAGGCAATATCAATTTTCATGACATTTCCAGACAATATCAATTTCCCTGACATTTCCAGTTAACATTAATTTCCCTGACATTTCTGGACAACATTAATTTCCCTGACATCTCCAGTCAACATTTCCCTGACATTTCCAGACATTAATTTCCCTGACATTTCCATGCAATATCCATTTCCATGACATTTCCAGACATTAATTTCCCTGGCATTTCCAGGCAATATCACTTTCCCTGACATTTCCAGTCAACATTAATTTCCCTGACATTTCAAGTCAACATTAATTTCCCTGACATTTCCATAGTCTTCCAGACGGCCGGACACCCCGATGGTCGAACGTCCCGAGAGATTTGACCATCAGGCGATGGACGTCTCCCGGGCCACTTCTGGGGCCCATTGTTTTTTGTTGTTTTTGCAAACAGGTGGGTGGTGGCAGGGAGGAGGTGGTGAACGCAAGATGCAAAATGCAAAACAAAACAAAAAGCGAAAACCCATTAAAAATAACGAGGAGAAAAATTACATTCCCACGACTAGGCAAAAATGGCAGTGGAAGAAGAGCAAAGCAGGACAGTAAGTAGACCCTGTCTGTCTGAACTTGGAATTTCATTCGGATGAAAACTAAAACAACTTCCACTAGCAATCTTTTTCCTTTTTTTTTTATTTATTCCAGTCGAGATAGGGGTCACTGCATGAGGTTGGGTTAGCACCACATTCCCGCCATAAACATTACCACCTACCAGCTGATAAAAGCAGTCTGCTGCCAGCCACCAACTGTCTGGTCGAGTGCACTGACCCACACTCACTGGCATTGCCACCGAGCACAAACACACGTAGACGAACAAAACACAAAAACAAAACAACCACTTCCCAGTACGTACTTTTTCACGGTGCTTACTTCCCATCATTAAAAATAAAATTCATTTTTTTTTACTTTATTTTTATTTTTAGGACATTTATGTTTTTCTCATATCGTATTGTTATTCACCTGCCCAAATTACCCAAATTTAATTTTAGACAGAAACCAGATTTACGAACAGTGGAAATTGGGCAGCCCGAGTCCGTTGGCCAGGCGAGGGCAATCCGAAAAGCTTCGTCCCAGTGACTTGAAATAGGCTTACTCGAAGGGGGCCTCCATAAAGTGCGTCTGAGGTCAAGGGGGTTGCCCCAAATGCATTTGAAATACTTTTTAAAATTTAGAAATATTTCAAGCACATAAAATTGGCATGTAATGAAGGGGAGAGAGCCAAAGCTCTGTATATCGACTTAAATATATCCATGGTCTTTTGTCAAAAAAATTATTATAATAATAAATAAATAAAATATATAAATAACAAACAAATATCTAAAGTAGAATCATTTATTTATTATTATTTATTTTTTTTAGCAAAAGACCGTGGATATATTTACGTCGATAATTGCAAAGAGCAAAAGGGGCAGTTAAAACGAGGCTGTTTCCGGAACTGACCAATAGGCCAGCAGCGGCGATGGGTCAACGTGTTGACCACTCAGTCGTACGTCTGTCTACCCAGAGTGCGTCTGGCACATTTCGTGAACTTTGGTCAAGTTTGAACAACAAACCCAATTGCGAGCATCGAAAGCTAAAGGTCAAGCGATCTCCGCCTACCTTCGTCCAGTTGGGTCATCTCGGTTCGCGTCACTCGCAGCACACGCACACTCGGACACACGTGTTGGTCAGAAATGAAAAAGTCAATCCGCGATTAAAACGGCTATCCATTACAAACGGGTTCACGGTGACACCGGTTGATCTGAAACAATAAATTGAGAAATAAATACATTTGTCTGAGGGGAGGAAGGGGGACAACAACTAGGGAGAAATATTTCACCGATTTTAGAACAATAGGAGGTTGTGTAGAAGCTTTTTCACAAAGGTTGATTTCAGTTTCACTTTCTCAGTCAAGCAATTACACATTTTTGCTTCAAATACTTATTATAATTGCAAAATTTCTTTTCTCCAGTGTAGAATTAGTCGACCACTAGGACCTGCGTTATTTTTTATAATTTGAAAACGTCTCTTTTATTTATAAAAAATCAAATGAACCTTAAAAAAAACATACGAATTCCAAAAATGGGTTTTTTCCGCTCGATGAAACCTCCGTATATGAATATTATGTCCGATTTGACATAATTTTTTAAAATCTATTAAAATTTATTATTATTATAAATAAACAACTCGTTTTCAAATTATAAAAAATAGCTCAGACCCTATTGGACGATTATTTCTACACTGGGGAAAACCAATTTAGCCAATTATAATTGAGTGTTTCAAGGAAAATGTGCACGATGGACATTTTAGGTCAGTCTTAAGGATTCAAGATGGCGGCTCCATGTCACCATGACTTTATTGCATGAATAAAATTAATAAGATCAATCTTATTGGTCTTTGTTCGCAAGTTAGGGTCCCTTAAACCCAAGGGAAATCCACATTTGAAGCCATTGTTTTGCATCTAAATACCAGCTGAAGAAAGCAGAAAACCACTGTTTACAATTTCGGACAGCACTTGAAATAAGACTATACAGTTTATGCTGTTCTGTCATAACGTTTCCGGACAGGAAAGTGTCTGAAGACAAATTCACTGTCTTCTGGATTAGTCTGTAATGAACATACAGTGTCATGGAGCTCAGATTCAAGATGCAGACAGCGTTTCGGTAAAACGGAGTAAAACTAGCCAAGATTTCGACATTTTTTTCGTCTATTTACAAATACAGGTGGTTGTGCTCGTGGAATTTGGCTCCCTCGATAACAAGCCTCGGCTAACTGCTTATTAACCCCAAAATCCAGCCATTAGCCTGTCAGCAGCGTCCAGGTACGGATCCCACTGCCAAATTTAGCATGCAACACGAGCGTCTGTCTGGTCAATCAACTCTGGGCCCAAGATTTCCACCAGTTTCGAACACCACCACACACACAAAAAAACCGAGCCCTGGTCATGACCCAGGTCTACTTCAGGACGTGATGAACGCCGTAAGAATTCGGCGGAAAATTCACCATAAATGGCCAGGGTACAAAGGGGTTCCTTGCCAAAGATGACAAGTTGCAGGGGCAGACAAAACAAGACAAACGTGGAGGAACACTAAGGTCAAAAGAATGTGTTCTGTACCACTGCCAAATTTACATTTTAACAAAACAAATACCGTTCGTATTCAGCCTTAAATTCAAACCAGTGCCATAATGTAAGGCAAATAAAGGGGGGAGGAGGGCAGGGAAGGAATTCAGGACCAAAATATATAATCGCCTCATCATTGAATTGTTTGTCCAAAATAGAATGTCCATCGATAGGTTTGACCCCCCCCCCCTCTTAGGACTTTTTTTGTTTGTTTTTTATAGTAAAGAAAAACCAAAAACTGATGTCATGATGTCCCTAACATGCAAGTTCCGTCCTATTTTGGCATTAAATGACACCGAATTCTAGTCCAGAATGAGTTAATAAAACATCAAACTTTAATATAAATTACGTTTCTTTAGGTTACCTGGTTGAAATATCAGTTTATATCAGTATATTGTAGTGATATTTGGTGATATTAGTAAAAAAGTGTAGTGATATCACTAGGCATTCCGATATCAGTAGTCCAAAAAGATCACTATGCAACTATATTTACTGATATCACTAATGTTACAGTGATGTCAGTAGTCCACAAAAATGCTGTCACCATACAATGAAATTATGACAGATTTCATTAGGTATACTGACGTCAGTAGTCTAAAAATAACTACATAGTGATCTTTTCACCAGGGTTATTCCAATTACGGCCCCTTTAAGTAAGAGATTATTAACACACGATTATTATTTTTAAAAAAATTAAAAAATGACGTCATATGAATATGTTGTCTTTAGCAAATCGTTTTTTTGTGTAATGTTTTCAACAAGACATTAAATGAGACAAGGAATGAGTATAACAGCATGATCTAAAATACGTCATATTTACACACTATTTACTGCATTAGTGGCAGTTATAGTTCGAATTTACAGATGCATTTTCCTCCCCCCCCCTTCCCTTACCCCCTGCAGTCTTGGACGCATTTTATGGAC
>JAQIXS010003957.1:0-16495 GCA_034700785.1 Rossiulus vilnensis | reverse complement strand
TTATGTTGCTCCAAGTGATTTAATCGATATCCTCCATCAAGAACATTTCGATTGAAGTTATTATGCTGGTTAAATATGCGGGTTGATTTATTTTTGTTAATGTTCAATGCTGATTTCCATACTAAATTTCTGTCAGGCAATGAAAAAGTTGCTATAGTTAACGAAGTTAAAATAATTGTAAAATATGCATTCATACACATTGAGCTACATGATGCATATGTATATGCTAATTCTAATATAAATGGGTAAATTTACTATATACCATTCTAGAATGTCTGAGTAAGAAAAAATAATTCATAGGCCTGATAGTAATTTTGATTCTCGATGTGCTTGTTGCTCAAACACTGATGACATATCCTATTTAAAATGCTGGATTGCAAACTTACCCAAATATACAAATTAAGATTTCTCAGTTCAATGCTCAATGTATAGGAATGTTTTTACAATTATTTTAATAGAATGCACATTGAACGCCATTTTACGTTAATTACAAGCGACCGTTTCATAATCTGACAGCAATGTGGTCAGGAAAACAACAGCGGTGCCACATATCCATATATTTGTTGATTAACAAATTGAATCAACCCGCATATTTAACCAGCATAATTACTTAAATCGAAGTGTCCTTGATGGGAGCATATTATTTAAATCACTTGGAGCAACATAAGAGTAAATAAACTAGTGAAGTGATTTTGTTATCATTGTTATTTTAATAAGCTGGTGAATTTTGAGCATCTATTGGGCTTTGTACTTGACGTTAATCATATACTGTCCGAAATCTATGACGACATGTGCCCGCATTATCGCTACACACGTAGGCCTATACGGGGATTTCATTTGGCTAGCTGGAGATAACATGACAGAAATCATAAGTGTCCAACTGTCCATATACATGCAAACACGAACGCCGTAACATTAGTTCAGAAGACAATACTTCATTCCAACAAGCTTGCCTACATTTACAGACACTTGACGATTGAACAGAACATACAGTGAAACGTGACAAAATGACCACCTTGCTACTTTGACCACCTGCTTACATTGACCGATTTTAGGGTCCCTTGAAAACTCGGGAATTTTCCCTTTAAGTGCATAGCTTATGAGTCACCATAATAAGTTGCTAGCTGTTTCAACAATTTTGAAAACTGTAACTTCAGACCGTAATTTGAAATAATAACTTAGTAAACTTAATATTACACCATGTTAATTTTTTTAAAAATTCGATACATTGACCACCTGAATTTTTGAATTTTTTGTCCGGTCTATTAGATGGTCATTATAGCCAGGTTTCATTGCATTTTATAAAAACAAATTAGGAGACATCGATGCGATTGAATGCTGGGAATGATTGAAAATAATGGGTGCATGTGTATACATACATGTACATATACATATTGTATGCAAGTGCCGAATTTGTATGCAAGGGCTTCCTACAGCTAGCAAAGGTCTCCGATACAGAATGTTTAAATTGGAATTAAGGGACATAGGGAGGGAAGGGGGATTGTTGATGGTTGCAAAAACGTTTGTAGTAATTTTTTTTGGAAATTAATTCAAGGTGCGTGATATCTTTGGCGAGTGAAGTTATTTAAAGAGCAAAATCAAGACCCTGGAGTTAGTAATTCGGAATTACAAAACCCTTATCGGTTCCAGGGTAGAATTGTGGAAGTGCGGACAGATTAGTGTAAATAGGCCCGCCGAAGGGAAAATAACACCCAATTCATTTCAACATGTGCGTAACTTAAAGTTTGTTTTGGTGCCTGCACGGTTTTCCTGGAATACAAGTGCGTGTATATGGATATGGTACAGCCTTGGTCCTCACGTTCTGAACAGCATTAGCTTGATTTAATCTGTAAATAAAACTTATTTAGGACATGGCTTACATAATCAACTTCTTAAACCACGAAAGTCATGGAGGCACATGGTGACACCTGTTATTTCTCTCTCTCTTTTTTGCCCAGGCAAGAAACTTATGAATAAAGAGTCGAACTCGAACGGTTTAAATCAACGTTATTGCGATATGCGTTTGATAGCTGCACGCAACCAGCAGAGCGCAGTAGGATACGTCTTTATGGATACAACTTTCTTTGTTGTTTATGATCTCGCAGCACAATATACAAGTCAGCCAGTGACAATTGCTTTCCTAGATGGCAAATTACGTTCGTTCCCCATTGTTTGTGTATTGTTGGATTATGCAAGCTTCATGCTGGCCACCCCCTGATACTGCGATTTGATTGCTTATGGAAATGATGCTAATAAATGTTTAACAAGTATTAAATCGTTTCAGGAGCTTACATACAATTGGCCACTTGACATATATATTTTTCAGAAAAAAAAAAACAATTGGCTCTGGTAGGGATCCTGGGATGAAAGTGAGGATCTAGTGGGTATCATAACCTTCAGATGCATGCGTTAAATGTGACGGAAAACCTGGTAGAAAATAGTACACGAACCTTCAGATGCCAAGTTTTCGAATAAATCTCGAACACCGCCCCATAAAAACGAAGAAATATTGATATCTTTGTGCGCATTTCTGGTTAGAAACATCGATATGGTTTGTGATATGCTAACGTTATTATCAAGTTCAGATAAAACAAGCTGCTTTTAAGACATAGTAACGCTGTTGACATTTATTTGAAACTTGAGGTTTTTCTATATAAATAAGAAAGTACATTTTATCTGTTTACAATGAGTGTACTGTGTACTCGCAGTGATAAGAACCCTGAAATGTTGTATGCATGTACTAGAATTATTCATTTGTCTTTTGCACTATGGAATTTATTCTGAATATGGTGTAAGGTACAATATCTGAAAGATGCCTATCGTTTTTGTAGCAAGTGACTGACTTTATGTTAATGTCAGTCTTAAACTGCGTTGAAAAAAATGCCCATGACATTGAAATATTTAATATCATAAGCTGGCAATTAGTTTCATTTCAATAAACGTACAAAGGAAATGTAAAGTAAACTGCTGAAATACATAAAATGCATAAAAACGAAAGTATGCATCAATTAAAGTAATGCATAAAATGATGAAGTAAAATTTCTCGAATATTTGTAGAATTAATTCGGGAAAGCTTTGCAGAAACATTGAACTTTACATAATATTTGCGTTTGAGTGTTACACATTTTGTCGGTCTAATAGCAACTATTTCGCTCGATTTCCTTCAAGTGTTTTTTTTTTGAATTTCTGCAATACTTGTAATTGAGCCATTTCCTCACAATCTTCACTGTCATCATCCTGTTTTATATTTATTTCCTGGAAATGTGAGGCTGTCTTTTAAAGATTCATGTTAATGCCAGTACTTTGCTTAGTTGCAGTTTTTGGCATTGGCTTAGATCAAGGTCTTCAGTCGTTTTTGCGATAACTTTATCGTCAAAGTAGACAGTGTAGTTGAAAACATACGACGCAACAAGCGCACTAACATGTTACATATTCAACTATTGCTTGATATACTTTCACAACTAGCAAAGTTATTTCAGTTTATTACATTTGAGTTCCAAATGTTTTTGACCGGAGATTCCCTTAACTTTAGGGAAGATTCCCTTAACATGCATCAACTACACTAAAGTACTTTTATAGTCCTTGAGCCGTTTTGGACACTTTACCGAAGATACGTGTGTGCCGATGTGTCTGCCCTGTTTTATTTTTCCTTATCGATTGCCATCGGCCATTGTGAAATACTTTTTTTTTTGGCAGCCATGGCAGGGTGAAACGTGAGATGCAAATGTGCCAAGTTCTCGCATCGGCCGTCGTAAATAACGAATTCCTGATGGTGTTAATTTCAGGTGTGAGACTGGTGTTGCATTTTAATTACACCCTTATCACCCGGCGTGAGGCCCGTTTATTAAGTCGAAGTCGGCCCGAACCAGTGCTAAATATAGCCTCATTAGCAGCTCGAATGCTAATTGAGCTATCAAGCATGCGCTTTTGCCGTCAGTGAATGTAAATGTCACCGTGGAAATTTGTCGTCCATGTAACCTGTCTATTTTTAGCCATATTCATGCAGCTTTATTACTTTGCTTGGTCTGTTCATTGAAGTCTGCTTTCGGTTTGTTGTTTCAGGGTCGTCATATCGTTTGTGATAGAGAGAGCTGTAACTCCAACGAAGGGTGCTACATGGTTCTGTTCGACCAAAAGAGTCGTTGCTGTAGCATCTGCAAAGGTAAATCGTGTACCTCAATTCGGTCAGCTTTGATCAGCTGATTATTTAGTACCCATTCACATTTACCATTATCCTCCAACTGAGATAGCAAAACTGCACTCTTTGGCACTTACCCAATCTTGCTCGAACCTTGGCGAGTTGATGCTGACTTATAGCGTCGATTAAATTTAATGTTGCGCTGGGTAACCCGATTTCAGAGAGGATAAAGTTTAACATGTTTGTTTTGATGCCCGTGATACGGGGAAGTGGGGCTGGGAAGTTAGGACTCGGTAAACATTGTGTTAAGAATGTTTAGTTTTAAGGTTATTCTTGAGAACCTGAATGGTTGCCGCGCTGCCATCTATTGAGATAACAAAGAAATTATAGTTACGTTGAAATCTATATCGAACATTTATGAAGCTAGATGCAGAATTTTGGAAGGAATAATAGTAGATTATTCTCCATTGTATGTAAGAATGGTTCTTGTGTTTGGCTATTTTTCTGTATTTTTTGGCAAAAGATAAATCTGAAGTACAACAGTTCATGTTTGACTACCGTATTTTTTCTTGCTCCTAACCCAGAGTGTATTTCCGAAAGTATTGTTCATTTTCAATGGAGAAATTTTAATTTTAATCCATTTAATAGTGAATAAACCGTCAAAAAAGTCCTTTGATTACAACATACATGTTGATAAGCCTTCATGCATTACTTACTAAACAGACTTGAAAATCTGTTTGTTAGAGAAACAGATGTGAGAAAACCACATGAAATATTTTCATAGCGATCATATTTTCAAAATTAGTTTTTTTATATATTTTTTCCAATGTCTTGTGAATGGTTTATGAGTCAATTGCATAAACTTTCAGAACAATATGGTTTTTAGTTAGACAGTCTCAGTAAGCAGTTATTTAGTTTTATCTAAAGTTGTTGTCAGCTTCATGGAAATCCCTTTCGGCGAATGACGAATTCGATTACTTAGCTTCCTTGCATTACCATCTGTATTGCTAGTTTGCCCGCAATCTTGAATATAGGGGAGGAGATGGGCGTTTTCCATTCTTCGTATTTTACATGCTAATGGCTGCCAATACAAAATTTTAATTTCTTTTGGTTTCCTTATAGCATTGTCATCATACATTTTTTTGTCATTCTTTATTTTGAAGGTTGTATTTATAATAACACTTATTACGACAGCGGGAGTCAGTGGACTAACCCTGAAGATCCTTGCCAAACGTTTTATTGCCAGGTACATAATTGATTTTATTGAAATTCTACATCGGAGCGAAAATAGTTCAACTACGAGTATGTTTAGCAGATGAAATTTAACCATTGGAAAAAGGATAACTTTTGTTGCTTATTACTTAATCTTTAAATAACTATATTTGTCTTTAGATTTTTAGCTAATTATTTTTAAGATATGGTAGTTGAAATAAGTATGATATTATGAATTTGAAGTGATTTTATCAATTAGGTTTATGGCAATTAACCAACACAATTTTGAATTTTTCTTAGGCCAGCGTCGTAACGGTTTCGCAACAGCAATGTTACACTCCTTGTAAAAATCCACAGCCTCCGCCTGCTGGTCATTGCTGCCCATCTTGTAAAGGTACCGTATCAGTTTAATTTCATACCTTAATTAGTAGACCATAACTTAACTCACCTTCAACATTGTTGTTACAAATCCAAATGCTTTCTTATACATCTGAGGAGATAGTGTGTGACGTTATACTCTAGAAAACAGGTGCATAACATGTATAAATATCATTGTTCTCTGAAGTTGTTCATGTACGTTTAAGTAAGTTACTATCATATCAATTTCTTTACACTATTTAAAAATCTTTATCAAAATATAGATCTCCTTGTCTTAACTTAATGTTTAGTATTACTGCCTGCTAATCATAGTTTTAGATTGGTATGCATGTACATGTATAATTTGTTTTTAATTTCTTCAAATATGGGTCTTTTTTATACAATTTAACACATAGACTGAATTAGTTTGCATTAGACTACTACCTAGATCTTTTTATGAACATTAATAAAAATTGATAAAGGGCTTTACGAAAGAATTTGGGATAAAATAAAAAGTACGTGCTTATTAGCCATTTATGGCACTAATAAAATATTCCAAAATATCCGCGTAAAACTCTTATAATCCTTGCACCTGTAATAAATCTCACCGAAAACGATAATTATCTTGGAAATAATAAGAGGTAGAATAAAGGATTTGTCGTAAAAAGTAATATACTGTACATGTACGCATTCATTTTAGCAAATGTTTTTATTGCCATTATGCATGTATTCATTGAATATGCACATTCACCTGATATAAAATCTCACGCTGTTGTAAAATGTGTAAGCTTATTTTTATAGGCTTATTTTACTGTGTTTTTTTTCATTGTGGACAAACAAAGAGTTTTGAACTGGGTAACAACTACTTTTAAAATTCTCGAATAGCCTCGTAATTTTCACTTTATATCGCCTAATTTATGAACAAAAATTAAAGCAAAATGCAAATTATAAATAATGAGTTTCTGGAAATGGCATAGAAGCTCAAGATTAAGATTAAATTATTTGTTAGTCAATTGCTTTTAATTGCCAGATGTCTGTTTGAAGAATTTTAATTACTACATTTGGTTTATCTTCGTCAATTCATCATCCGGGTTATAACCAACGACGATTTTACAGTTCGATTTATTTATCGATAGGCAAACTTTAATTTGATGTGTTTTTTTCCACTGGACATATAAAACCTATAGAAAGTAGGCGTGGAGCTCTCCGCACTCACTTTATGGTGCAACCTTAAAATCTCACATAAAACCACAACGGCTTTTCCGCGTTGTAAATTATAGGCCTACCCCGAATGAAACAACTCCACACCTAAAATTGTCAAATTTACACCTGCTAGCAATAAACTTGACTCAGATTAACTCGCGATTATTATACGAAGCGTTGGCATCTAACCACAAGAAGGGCAAAAATTATTGGTTTTGGACTGGACTTATGGGATTACCAGAGTACAGTTTGACCATAGAGATGCAAATTGTTTGTGTTGCTGTAGGCTTAAGTTAATTACTTTTGGGCAACAAATTTATATTGGTTACTGTCTGGCCAATGAACCTACGTTGTTGGGGAATTCTTGCACATCTTAATCTTTTCTCGAAATTTAGAAATAAATAAACTAATAAAAAACAACATTGGTAATAGTTAGATTTTTTCTAACAGTAAGCTGACATTTGTAATACAGAACCAGTTCTTACGATATTTTGTTTGCACGGTTTTTAATGCTATGCAAAAAAAATATTTTTCGCAAAAATTGATATTTTGAATACAAATCCGTGAGGAAATTTTCAGTACGAATTTCGTTCACTATTTTTGCAGCAATTGATCAATATTTGAAAAACTTGATGTAAATCAATCCATCAGACAACTCTTAGCGTGTTTATCTTCAATCAGAGATCTGAAACGTGGAGATAAGCAGTAAACAAGTGAAAATTTGTGGCACTATTTGCACATTATTTCAAAGCTAATTATTATGTTTAAGAAAAATGGCAAGAAAAAAATTACAAACTAGTAAGATTCGATCCCAAAAGGAAATCCGTTGTGGTCAGCTTTACGCTTAATAACCGTGGTTCAATTACATTATGGTAATTTATCAGCGCATATTAAAAATGCGCATACGTGTGAAATGTTGGTAACCAGTTAAATACGCTGCAGTTTACTCGTTGTTTTTGCTGATATAGCCTTGCTCGATTTCGATTTTAATGGCTTATGTTTAACCTAATTATCATTCTCTTGGCAATTTATTCGCGGAAATTTTGACAGGCGAGGTATAACGTAAGATTTAAACATGATTTATTTGACATATTGTGCTATTATTTATCAAAGGTTCCATCCTTCATGGTACGCGACGTTGCCCATTTCTATTTATTTGTTGGTGTTTTTTTTTCGTTCATCGAAAGCATTCTCATGCAAACTAGACATAGAGAAACACTGTTAAAAAAGGTCAGGGATTTCTGCAAATATGGCGCCAGTTTTAAACAATGGCGTCTGGCGTCCGAGTTTCCAAGGAAGGCCATTGGGCTGCTTCTTTATTAGATTTCCGCATGATTAAAATATAAAAAAGAAATTTGAAATCGTGTCCCTCCTTGTTCTCGCCCCATGTTTCCCTTTCCTCAACAAGATTTCAGTCGCTTACTGCGGTATTTTTGCTCTATCCGTTTCCGTAAACTAGCAAAACTAGCAGCAATTTACAAGCTTTGCAATCCCAGATTTTGTCAAATTTTGTTTGAAACATGCGAGAAAGAAACGTCGACCCGAAAACGTCAAAAAATAAAAGTGAAAGCTTTATTCTTTTTATCCGAAATGATGCTGCTGATGTAGGATCTACTTCATTTTATAGAGGGTATTATCATATTCGTCAATGAAAATGTTTTGCCATTCAGGCCTTAAAAAGTTAATTTAAGCATTAATATTGCAACTGGGAATTTTCCCATAAATTAACACAAATTATGCATGGTGCTTTATAGCGAAAAAATCTATATATTATATGATTTTATTGTCAGTTACATGGCATATTTTGATTGTTACACGGTATCTGATAAATACAAGCAAAAACGTTTTGGTTTTGAATAAGTGCACTGAAATGATGTACTAATTTACATCAATGGCTTAGCCTACTTTGTTATAATTTGCTTGCTTTAATATCAATGCATAAGATGAATTTAATATCCAAATTCTACACCTTTTTATTTTGTGTAACAATTGTTGCAAAATGCATTTAATGCAGTACAAAATGTGATACTTAAAAAATGGAGCGTTAATCCTAAAATGCTGGATGAAATGCTGCTTCGATTCGTCAAGATTCAATAAAAATTTCCGAAAATCTTTAATGCGTGTTATCATTAGCTCAACTTATCGGTTACCGGTTTATAATTAATATAATAATACACATACATTGTATATTCTTTTATATGCAGTGTAACTTAAAAATATCGACTTTTAACCGACCAATAGCGTGCATAAAGACATGATAAGTTTATTGCATTTCTGCCCAGTCACTGATCTTCTCTAAAATTTCAGTTTCTCATGCCTACATTTTTGAATCTTTAAATTTACATAGATAATGCTTAGTTTTATTGGATGTTACATCTGTTTAACGGCCATTTAATGATCTCTGACTAGTTTACATAATGTAGATACGGATTAAAATGCACGTTTAAGTACTATGCTTATTTTTACTTCCATGTTTTCTGGCTGTAGTTTTTATAATTTGTCATAAAATTGTAAAAGTGTAACTAATAAAGTTTGGTAATGAGACTGAATGCGGAAAGTTCAAACTAAACTCTAAAGTATAAAACGTTGTGATAACACGCGCAATAAAAATGAGTTAAAAGCCATTATTCACTTTTTACCACTATTCTAGGAATAGAGTGACATGGCTATTATTCTAATACGGGAACGCTATAAATTAAACTTCAGTTGTTCATTATTTCTTTGGCACGTTGGCCTTATGATGAAGGATAAAATTTTAACGAGTTTTGATACACTGTTCAGTCCAGCCTTACACGTACACCTATGCCATGTGCGGGAAAACCTTAGTCTTTTAAAAGATAACTTCAAAAACATCTAAAGAATCTGCCATAACATTTTATTCTTTTATTGCATGCTAAATTGGTAGTTTGCGACACGTTTTTCATTTAAAAGATCAAAAGGATGCTCAATAATCCTTTGTTGTTGCTATTATATATATATATATATATGTACGTTGTACTAATATCACGTTTGTAATCTGGATTTACAATTATAAACAGCTCATGACCAGTTGGGCTTAAATTAATGCCACAAGAGTGGCTACAATTGTGTATAAATACTTTGTTTCAACACATAAAGTTATCTGCAATATCAAGTATTAATTTCAACTTAAATGCTTCCTAAATACTTGTTTAATTTTCGTGAATATGTACAGGATTATGAAATGGATGTTTGAATGATGATTAAGTGATTTTCCCAGAGTGAAACTAAGACAATGTCTAGAAACCTGTTTTTGGCAGTCTGTAGCACATCCAACTGCTTATCTTCTCATAAACCCATTTTATTATTATTGATCCTCAGAATTGAGTTTGTCGCAAAGCATTATATCAGCTCTTAAGTCATTTAAGATGTGCTTAAAGTACGATGATTTATTTTATTGTTTAGGCTGTAAATTAAGCGGGATGTCATTTCGTGACGGGGACGAATTCGTGCTGGAAGACGATCGATGCGTGCGTTGCAAATGTTATGTAAGTGGAATTTAATTACTTTTAGTGTTTTTGTTGCATCGTTTTAAAATTAAGAGAAACTGTTCGCTTTTTGTCAGAATGGTAGTTTGGTTTGTTTCAAACAAGCGTGCCCTGTGCTATCGTGTCCAGCATCTAAAGTTATTCACAAGCCGAATACATGCTGCCCGGAATGTAAAGGTAATTTTATTATTATTTTTTATTCCGTTTTATATTCGCACTTTATCGAAGCGTTTTTGGAGATATAGGGTCATGATAAGTCAAAAACTTGGGTGAATTTCTTGTGAAAACTTGTGAAAAACGTCAAATTTTGCAATAGCACATGATTTATTGAATGATTTGTTGAGTAAAATTATTCCTTAAAATTAGTGAACGAAATATGCCTATGGACGCTACATGTGCAAAACGTGTTGATGGAGCCCTGCTTTTTTCAGAATATGCCCAGCTCAATCAATGGGAGTTTTTATCGCTATGAAACGTATTTTTAAGTTTATTAAGTTTGTTATTAACAAATGGGACATTTTCAAATTATAAAAAATAACTCAGACACCATAGTGGATAACCAATTCAACTCTTAGAAAAAATACATTTAACAAGTATAGTAAATATTCGAAGCAAAAATGTGTACCTTTTTTTTTGCACGGTGCACATCCTTTTGGGTCGGTCTTGAATGTAGATACTTTATAATCCGATGACCATTAACCAAAGCATCTAATTTACTAAACACTGCTCATCTTAAGTCAAAGAAAATATACATCTTCTTTGACATTTAAATGCGATAAATCGTCCAAAATCCAAAAATGTTTTTTTCCCAGAATAAGTTTAATGCACTTTATGCCAAGCTTCTTTAGAGATTCTTGAGGAAAACTAAGCCCTTTGGTTGAAATGTGGAAGAAACCGATTTTTGGACAATGAAAAACACGTTTATTCCAAATACTACAAGCTCAAGACAGCATAGGTCTATTTGTATCTATTTATATTTTTAGCTTAGAATGGTGTCTCTGTTTTTACAGGCCTCCAGTACAACATGGTTAGGGGAAATATAGTCAGACAATTATTTTCTCTTGAACTCCAAGACGCTTACGATAAACTTTGCACGAATTTGAATGCGCAATTGTGAGATTCG
Source organism: Rossiulus vilnensis (assembly GCA_034700785.1). Taxonomy (NCBI): domain Eukaryota; kingdom Metazoa; phylum Arthropoda; class Diplopoda; order Julida; family Julidae; genus Rossiulus; species Rossiulus vilnensis. The sequence continues at coordinate 4,956 of JAQIXS010003957.1, read as the reverse complement.
CCGCCCTAATCGTCGCTACCACATTAATTACTTCGTTAAATAGAAATAACTTTTCACTGATTTTTCAAAGGAAGCAGGGAGCTCTATGATGTTAAACAACGGTGTTATCTGAACAAGTTTTACATGCACGGAGACAAATTCAAAGTGGATAACTGCACCTCGTGTACATGCAATGTAAATAGAAACGCACCCGCAAGCATCTGCACCTCGGTGTTATTTCCATTTCCTCCCCTGCTGATGACGGTGGCATAGAATGGGCTAATGGCTGATTTGTTTGCAGGGATCCACTTCCATATGTGCGAGGGAATCTTGTTTGCCCTTACCCTGCACTCTGGAGCTGCAGGTTGTCCCCAAGGGGGAATGCTGCCCGCAATGCATACGTCAAGAAGTTGTCAGCGTCTGTTCGGTTGCAGGCCAGAAGTACAAGGTAAGCGCTTATTTGTATTGGTGAAAAATTGCTTTCATACAAATTATAACAAATAACTTAACTGGCAACGAGCATTTCTGTCAGAGATATGTTTAAAAAACATTAACAGAAGAAGTACAGCGTACTCTAAATTAAAAAAAAAATATCTAAGAAAGTGTACCGTAATGGATTTTTTAAACAAGTGTAGACAAAACTTTTCTTCGGTTTTACCTAAAAATATTCAGTACATCTTTGGGTGGAAAAATTAAATATGGCCATATATGGCTGCATACTTGTAAATGGAAAATATTGCATGATAAAATAACTTTATTCACTGTAGTGCTGAAAATATGTCAGTAATGAAAGAGTAACTAAACTTTGGTTGCTTGATTTTTTACACTTAAGATTTGCCTGGGATTGTTTTTTTATTATTAATTTAAAACTGTTAATTTTGAATATGTGTTAAATTATCCATCATTTAAAATCTCATTCATAAGTATCTTCTAACTACAACGTCATACTGCAAATATGACCTACCTATTTTATTATTCAATCATGTTAATATATTCGATTTTCTATTAAGAACAATCTCATTACTGTTAATGTCTCTTAAGCAAAGGTAATGATGACAACATAAATAAAATTTAAACTTTAATACTTGTTACTGTGTTATATCTGCTAGTTCTGGATATATGATTATATCTGTAAATATCTTGACGTGCAGTATATGTACAGTTATATGTAAAAATGTCAAAACATATTGGACATGTATGGAAATATGGACAACACAAGTTCACTGTATATGTGTGTATTTGTGGGCAATTTTTAGTCTAACCATACTGTATATAGAATGAAGAGCATTTACTTTTTCCACCTGGGAAGGGGTAGCTATAGACGAAATTTGTTTGAAAATAGCGAAAAAAAATTTGGATGGACACAGAAAATCAAACGGTGAAATAAATCGATGTTTTGAATTCAGGATGGTGAGACTTGGAAGCCAAATTCTTGCACCACCTGCGAATGTTGGAGAGGCAAACCGCGCTGCCTAATTGATCAATGCAACCGGGAGCTGAAGTGTCCAGTTGGTCACAAAGTGGGTCTGCGACCAGGAGATTGCTGCCCGAAATGCATTGAAGGTAAAGATGAACTCAGTGTTTCGAAGAAAGTGCAATTTGTCCATCGTTGAATTGTACGATGCTTAGTTAAATTGTACTGTATGTCACAGTATGTGCATGCATGAATTTTCTGATTTGTCTAAATGATTTGAATCATAACAAATACCAGTGAAGTAGTATCATTTAATTATGAAACGTAATGTGAAATCCTTTGCAAAAGCATTTGGAAATAAGTCCTTTATTCTATTTTTTATTTTATGGTTATTAAAAAAAACGTTATACGAAGTTGGTAGTACGTGAGAAAATTTGATAATTTGTCATTGATAACTGTTAAATCTATGCGTTTTTTCTTTGCAATACTATCATCGCTCTCCTTTGAAGAGGATGGTGTGTGTACCGTTTTTGGAGACCCCCATTATAGGACGTTTGACCGACGACTGTTTGATTTCCAAGGCCCTTGCAAGTACGTTTTAGCTGAAGATTGCAAATCTCACAGCTTCAGTATAACGGTACGAAATGAGGCTCGGTCCAGTCGAGCATTTTCATGGACGAAAGCAATTTTTGTTAAAGTAAGTGAGTCTTGCAAGCTTTCTTACTGTCGTTCTTTTGCCTTTATTGGATTAACGTATTTTTCATTTTTTTCATTTTATTGTTTGAAAACCTCGATTCCTTTCATTAATTTTCTTTCGTTTTTTTGAAAATCGAATTCATGTTCCAAATCCACATTTAGAAACGACTTGGTTTTCTCAAACTGTGGTGCCACCCTGCGAGTTATTATTTCGGCAATTTTATTCATTATGTGTATTTTATGTTTTAAATGTTCTGTTTATGTTTACGTAATAACAGCATGCCACTCAGGTTATGTTGCCGCTTCATTTCAGTCTCTTATTGGTCTGATCTTTCTTAGATTACCACCAAGCTTGAATATTTTTGGAAGTAATAAATTCAACTACTGTGGAATTTCAAATATATGCTTTTGCTTTCAGATAAATAACACCAAAGTTGTTTTGCTCCAGCAAATGAAAGTGAAAGTTGATGGGCTGCAAATCCAGTTACCATACACAAAGCAAGGAGTTTTATCAGTCACCCAAGATGAATTCAGTGTGACTTTGAAAGCAATCTTAGGTAACTAAATACCATTTTTTCGGTATGTAATATTAATAATCCTTTGCTGACAAGTGCTGAAATAATTGCAGGAAAACGAACATGAAAAACTATTGTGCAGAGAGTTTTTTTGTAAGCTGGATTTCTTCATGAACATAACTTCAATAAATAGAAATTCATGCCAGGTTAATTTAGCAGGAAAATGTAAAGTTTACATATATTTGACCGAAACATTTTACTATAATTTACTGTCAAAATAATGCCAGCAGTTATAGCATAATAACATTATAGCAATTAGACTAATTATTTGAATCATTTGAGTGCAGCCTTCAGTGCATTTTATTAAAATTCAACGTTCTTGTCATTCTGGGTAAAGGATTCACGATACTCTGGAATGGAGACAGTTTTTTGGAAGTGTCTGTGCTACCGTTATTCCGAGGCAAGTTGTGCGGCTTATGCGGAAACTTTAACAATAATAGCAGTGACGATTTTCAAACCCGGAAGGGCCAAAGGGTCTCAAACTCGGTGACATTCGGTCGGTCTTGGCGCGTTGGTGGGAAGCGCCATTGCGGCCGACCCAATTCGGTTGTCAGCCAGAAGGAAACCTGCAGATGGGACGCCCAAGGAGAACAGACTTGTGGCGCCTTGAAAGCGCCAGCATTTCAGCCTTGTCATCAAGTGGTCAGCATACACCAATATCTGAGGTAATTCCCTTATGGCTTCACACCTTTGCTCAAACTTTTTATTCCTTTCTACATAAATAATGTGTAATTTCAGCCTTGTTCTAAAATCAAAATATGCCGAAAATTGGAATTCATTTTATCTTTGTTATTCGCAGAATCTCTTAGCAATGCTCAGAAGATAGAAATTAAATAGTAATTTCCTTAAACTTTAACTTTTTTAGGTCGTGCATCGTGGACATGTGCGAATGCCCAGCGAACAAGTCTTGTTTTTGTGATACCCTCATGGCATATGCCCATGAGTGTGCCCGAAATGGGGTGACACTCGATTGGCGGAATTCTACAAACTGTGGAGGTGAGCCCAACGACTTGGCTCTTAATTTCTGCTCTTTAAAAGTATTTTGAAACTGTGGAAAATGCATAGGGATTTTATATTACATTAGGACGTCTATTGCGTCAAGTCCCTTGCATGGTTTTAGTTTGAGTATTGATATTCTCTATAAGTGCAAATGCGTTGTTGATGTCATCGAGCATCTTTGGGGGAAACTTTCAAGGCCTCTGAAACCTGTTGGAGGCCACGAACCAGTTGGAACGTCACTTTGTAGGGCAATGAACCGTGTTAAACAGGTAAAAGTCACGTTAAAAATAGACGCAAATATGTAGCTGCACGCGTGTGGCTAAGGAAAACAGAAGACTGATGGCCTGTCTCCAGACTCAGGTGAATTCTTGGCGAATTCCTTCCGGGTGCCCGGTGTCTATGCGTCTCATAAATAAAGCCTAAATTCGGTTAGTGCAGGTGGGTGGTAACTGACCACATTCCTTCCTCAGTCATCCAGAAAACGTTAATTTGCTTCATGCTTTAGATTGAGGTATGATACCGGTAGGAACTATTATAAAGTATGTCCTAGCTCATAGCAACCATAAAACTTGTATTTTAAATCTAAATGGTACAAAATATACATGTAAATCTTTCATCTGTAAAACATCAAGAGACGATATTTATATAAAAAGTATATGTGATCCCAGAGGAAGCCACCTACTACCTGAAGCTATATCTGTGGCCATTACAAAATTCGATTAGTTCAGTGCATATTTTCGGGAAAAATAAATATGAAGCATATATGACTTATATCACTTATTCATATATGGTTCGACCAAAAATTGGTCATGAATGGCCCTACATGTATGTATATGCCCATATACTGTTAATATTATCTGCCCATACATGTATGTCCATATAAGTTTTTACATTCTGTCCAGAGAAGTTACTTTTGCAAATGATGTTTACCTTAACTCATACATCCAACTGTAATTATTTTATGACACACGACGCCATATATGGTTTATATAATTCATCTAATATTTTCCATATACATGTATACATCATGTATGGAATCATAAGGCTTTATCTAAAGTTGCCACGTATGGCGATGTCAACATATGGCCATATATACATGTAGTTCGTATTTGTACATGGTCAGTTATGCCATATATAACCCTATATATGGCATTCAGAAAACTTGTATAAATATACACTTAAGTGCAAAAAATTCGACTCACCATCCTTAATCAGGAAAAAATGTTTTTCTCAGCAACGAAATGTCTGATTTAAAATCGGAAAAATGCGTTTTGTCGGCAATTTATTCCTCTT
>JAQIXS010003956.1:0-16497 GCA_034700785.1 Rossiulus vilnensis | reverse complement strand
CCTCTTATTATGCTTGCCACATATAGGTAAATATTAACTATTCATATTTATATTCTGTAAGCAAAGTATTTAATCTTGTCACGGATCCCGTTAATTTAAACCGCAGCTTTATAAAGGATGCCTGACAAATCACAAATTGTCTGCACAACCGACGAATAAATTAAAATCAACAAAACGTGCAGTAGCAATTAAACAACATTTTTTAATAATTTATATGTGCAATTAAGGAGCGTCTGAAACATAAACATCACTCCAATTAAAAATATTTGCGTATATTTATAAGCCCTTTATATCGTTAATAGAAAAAAATAAACTCGGATACATGATCTACACATTTAGTAGGTGTTATAGAGTGCACGAAGGTTTAGACTAAACTAGTGATTGCCGAATATTCATCAGATCATTCAACAACTGTAGCATTAGTTTCAAAGACGTTATCAGAAAGAAAATACGCACACTTACGGTTGTCGTTAACAATTAGTTTTAAGAGGTTAGTAGGCCTATATATTGCCAAAATAAATGTCCAACTCAAGGAAAGCAAATGTCAACTTTCGTTGCTTGCGGCTTGCAAAAAAAGGCAACAATGTTGGATTCAATCTGGGCCTGCTGATTCAGCAAATTAAAATAAGGAAAGGGCTCCGTATATCAAAAACTTGACTCTGTCAACCCAATTCTACGATATAAATACTTCACTTGCCAAATCTTCACTTTCAGTATTGAGTTGTTTTTAAAAATAAAATAGAATATATCTAGTCTTAAAAATGTATGCATGCATGTAATTATAGACATTTTGACATACATGTATTTTGAAGTTTGAATACTCATGAGCAGTATACCGTAGGCATTTACTTTTATGAAGAGAATTGTTTGTGTTGTTCGCTATCATGTGAGAGTATTTGTTTAAGCGAGAAAGCAACTATAGAGAAATTGATTCAAATTGAAACGAGAATAATGCAAACAAAAATTTTCATTGTTATTATGACAATAGAACGACATATGTTTTAACGTTAAAACTTTATTATTGTTATATAATAAATGCTTTATTGGATATAGGTATTCTCCCTTCCAAAAATAGTTTTGTGTAAAATAATTGCGCATGCCTTAGTGGCACACACAACACAATGGTCAACAGTGATCGCAATTTCGGTAACAAATTAAATCGCATTCTCTGCGTGCGTGACTTGGAATGATACAATTCCATTGGGCGATTTCGTATTTCCGCATGCATATTTCAGCTGATGGGCATGAATTGAGGTTTTTATATCATAAAAATTCAATAACGTTCAAGGATAACCTAACGCACGTATACACTGGACATTTCTCGAATTCCCTGCTTTCATTTCATCTATCTAATCTAGTCAATGATTTGAAAGGCTACATGACAAGAGCGTGATGATTGGCGAATACGGAAAAATGTTACCAAGTTGATTGTACTTTGCGGCAAAAAATTTTGATTGGTCATCAAGGCATTGGGCCACGTGGCACAATGCCAAACGTTTCACCAAAATGCTTTGGTAGGTCTTTGGAAACCTTATGTAAATACATAACAAGTCTTCACTGAAAATGCCATTAAATCGAAAAGCTTTATTTTTTTGAAGACTAACTCATTTCACCCAGTCACAACAACTCAATCTGTATCAGATTATAGATCGGCTGTCCCTTAACCTTCCCCCACTCCCTCCAAAAACAAACCACAGTATCTGCATTTGGCTACATTTTGAGAAAATAAGCGTTAAAGCGATTTGTTCTCCATTCATTACCATTGTATGACGACTGTTTTACAAAGGCTTATTTCGGGTTTAGAGAGCCAATAACTACATTTTCACACTGTTAAAAAGTCTAAATAATCACAGTAAATTCAAATATACTATTAGCTCAATTTTTAAAAAATCAGATACATGTACTTTTGTTTCTCCTTGGCGCAGCCGAGATGGCCACACACAGAAAGATACGTTTTATCGGAAGGCCAGATAAATGATTTAGGGCAAGTCGGAAAAAGAACATGTTCGTGATCAACATTTACGAAGCTGAGACATGTAGGTCTGAAAATGACGTGTAGTGTGTTTATGAGCACGCATAATGTTTTTCGGATTGCCCTAAATCGTTCATTTGACCTTCCGATAAATCTGCCCGTGTGTGACTACCTTAAAAATTCATTGAAGCTGCTAAAGCTCAAGCTATTTTATTTTATTTCAAAACGTTAGATGTCATGATATAGTGAATTCACATGTCCTGTTGAAGATCTTCTACTGCGGATGTTTATATACATGTAAATTACCCTGGAAGGTGACATCCAATGATTTCGAATTGGTTTCAGTTATGGGGTTTGTGTCCTGATTTTATTCACATCAGGGTGGTCACTTCTGCAGTTGTGGTTGGCATTTGGAAACAGGCTACATGTATATATATTTCCCGAGTTTTGCTTGTTTATAATTATGCAGTTCTGGTGTTTCACCAAAGTGGTTTTCTTGGGTTGTTTCAAGTTTACAGCTCATTCGATTTGAGCAATTTAATATATGCTAATTGTTGGACTTTTAATGCTTAAAATATGAATGTGGTTAATCGATTTTAGAAGTGTTTTAACTTATCTGACTAGTGGGATTTTATTATGCGTCTTGAACAAGTTTCCGGTCAGCTTTTTTGGATTTTCACTTATGCGGTTTTCAGCCTATTTTTTATTTTGTTTGTCGTGGCTTCTTTTTGTTTCATTTTCAGTGTTAATTCTGCCTAAAATAGCACCGATAGGCCTACATGTAAAAGATGAGACAGCGTCCAAAAATAACCAGAGCCAAACGCTCATCAGAAGCGCGTAAGTTTATTTTTCGTTTGACTACCCTACTTACACCTACTTACAGATTATTCGATTCTGTAGCCTTCAAATGTGAAGTAGTTTTTTTCACAATATAACAAGTAACAAAGAAAAAATCGGTAAACTTGTCCTTTTTATTCTATTGTATTATACAATGGTCGAAAGATTTTGAAGTATATATCGATAAACCTTTCATTAAATTTCATTAATAAAGAGCATAGATCTACTCATTGTAAAACTGATGACGCTGTGGGCGAAAGGTGATGCATTTGTCTTTATTATGTTATTAAGACTATCGGTTTTCTCTAAATAAGACCCTATGATATTGGAGTGGGATGAACATAGCGAAGGTGCAGTACTGCTAATGGTTTCCATTCTTATGTCTTTATACTTCAGATTTAATCTATGAAATATTCTCACTAATCCTTCAGCATAAAGCACAGTTTCAGGTTTTTCATTTACAAAATCTTTTTCCAAGCGAATATATTTATCATAAAAAACTAATTAGTCGTAAGCAAAGCTTGTTAAATGTTTGGCTGAACTTTCTGAAATAAGCTATTAAGCATTTTTTATTATAATAACTCATTTGTCTATATTTTCTGACAAAAGCGCCGGCCATTTTTTCCCTTAACTTTAGACTGAAATATCTGTCATGAACATGCCAAAATGAAAATTAACTTTAGATGAAAACAACATTTTATCTTAGGCGTTTTAAAAATTTATGTAGGAAACGTGATGAACAATTTCAAATTACCTGAAAGATTATAAAACTGTAAAATAAAAAACCATTCAGCTAATTCTCCTCTCCATCTCTTCTATTACTCTTTTTTCTAGGCATTTTAATGTCAGCTTCTGCTCCTTTGTGTTATTTTTTCATTTCACTTTTATTTAACTTTTTTTGTATTTTAATTAATTTAGTGTGTTGCAATAAATCAAAATAACATCCAATTACTCATCACGAATGTGTTAGCAGTGATTGCTATGCGTTAGACGTAAGGCATTTTAATTAACTTAATTTCAATTCAGCATATTCTTTCAATTGTAACAGAAACACTTTAAAATTGCATGTTTGTGTAGGCATATTGTATAAATAACACAGAAAGATATTATTATAAAATGTTTTAATTTTTTAATTGTTTATATAGTGTTAATGAACAGTCTAATAATATTACCTCGAAGGTTATGAAACTAAAAATAAATTTATATTAAAATCAAATTTTAGTTAAAATTGTTAAAAAAAATACCCTGTATTCCAAATTAATATACTTTATTTTGTGAAAACAGTGCCGGATTAACCCATGTAGAGGCCCTTCGAAATCTCGGGGGCCCCCTTTGCACTTTCCAAATTATATCCTAATGCGTTTTGAACAACAAAATCTTGATAAACCAATTTTATTAAACAAAATAAACATTGATAAACAATGTATTGTAATATTATTTAGCACACATTTTTGATCCCTTATCGCGGGGCCCCTAAAAGGCGTGGGGCCTATAGGCCGGTGCCTACTTGGCCTAATGGGTAATTCGGCACTGTGTGAAAATAATGTTATTATATTAGATAATTATAAAGTTTTGATTTAGTTTTAAATTTGCAAAACTAATAAACTCACATTTTGATATCCTTAACAGTGTCATGCACTTTATCTTAGTTGCAAATTTGATTAATAATTTCACTCTCGGTCTTCTTATAATTTCCATTTTATTATAAGCGAGAAACAAAAATACGCTTTACTCGCTAGAGGGAAATAGAAAAAATTAATCCATTTAGTCTCTCATCTCTTATAAGCTCATTAATGTTATTTACATTAGCTATTTTAATACGATGTTTAAATTTGCATTGATTCCTGTTCAGTTCTCTTGGATACAAAATGTTAATTACCTGCTGTAATTACTGGAAGCTGAAAGTAATTGTAGAGATTATATAAAATATTACACCCTAGAGGCAAGGCTTAGAGAATTTTTAGTATTAGTAATGTGTTTAATGTTCGTAAAATTAGTTGCACGTTTACAATATTCTCCTCCAAGTGCCAATCTTTCTTTTTAGATACTTTCCAGAAAATCACAAAAGAGAGCTTAAATCTGCATACATTAACCAAACATAAATAATAGATTTTTATCCATTAAACAAGTATTTTGAGATTGTCGGTGTTACACTAAAGCTGCAAAGTATGAGAGATTATTCTGATGACAAAAGATCAATATTAATCAGCATGTGTTGAAGTACCGTCTTATTTTGAGCTTTTAATGTGGAATTATTTTACATTACATGCACAAGCATTCTGCCATTTTTATAATAAATAACATTTAATTTTACAAAAAGAAATTGCCATTGAAAGGACTACTGCAGCTTACATTTATAATTTTAAACTAAAACAAATAAGGTTTAAGGAAATAATTTAAATACCTTTTATCTCAGAAAAGTTTAAAATATTAATATTTACGGAGAAACGTTCAAGCTAACGTCAACACTTTCTGTACGTAAATAGAAAACATTGCATTACCATATTTGACTAATCAATACGTACTAAACTCAAGAAATTTCTAATGTAATGACTTACATTAGAAAATTGTTCTTCAGATAGTCGCTGAACAAAACTTGCCGCCAATTGTGTCATCAATGTTTTGTCAATACCAATTACAGATTCCCGGACGTCTACTTTAAATTTGTAAATAATTTTTCGAATAAATATTTTGTGTTGAATTAAAATGTTTTTTAGAAAATATATTTTTGTAAACAAGTGTGTTCGCAATAAATATATAATATAATTGACCATGCTCAAAAATGTTCTTTCGAATTTAATTATATTCTGTTAATTTCCATGAATATTTATTTTTTCCTCCCAAGACGTCGCTAATTAGGTCAGTCACATGGGTTCAGGATAAACAAAATGAAGCGTCAGTAAATGCATGACTTATAAAGAAGAAAAACGTGATTTTAGTGGCATTTAAGAAGAATTGGAATCATCATTGACCTATCCCACGCGTTTACCCTTCAAATGTCAAAAAGTAACAGCTCTTCGTGTATTATGATAACTGAATAATCCAAACCACACCACCCGAACAAATGGCTCATAAAAAAGCTCGGATACCTATAATAAGTGCACTTGTACTACCCACTAGTGTCCAGTTCTTAGATCAACAGATTTTATAGCAGATAAAATGCCATGGTCGAGAAATATAAGACTTCAAGAAGCATATGGCTTCATTGGGCGAACAGATTGGCCTGCTTTTCACGCCATTCGTTTCATCAGGAGGCTATTTGCACGTATCCGATATCTGGAACAAACTCAATCAATCTTCTTGCAAATATCCCGATCTTGCAATACATTGATTCGTCATTGCCCAACAAGCTGGCAATGAAACAAATTGTGCGCACTTTGCTAGGTTTGTGAATGGAAATGGCATAGTTATGCTCTGAGCACCTGTGGCTAGTGACAAGGGAGGGGCACTATGCATAATCTTGCAGTTTTCAGTAAAGCTAGCTCTGAATATCTTAGCATTTGAATGGCATATTGAAAATTGCTCAATTCCAGGTATATCACGCGGTGAGAATAGAAAGTGTTGAGGAATTGCATGGTAGCAATTTAAGGGCTTCCGCCACAACACCGTGTTATAATAACTTCGTCTTACTACAAGTATAAAATTTAATATGATGTTTGCAAATGCCAATGCGTAACGTTTGAGGTGATAAATGCTGCGTAGGCTGATATCAAAAGCAAAAATCCTTTCGCACAGTACTCCGAAAATTTCTTATAGATTTGGAATTCAAATGGATTGATTTCCATATTCCGTGGGTGGCCACGGTTCTTTCCTATTCAATTGCACCGCATTTAAGGGCAGAAACTGTCAATTCTTGTCGTAGGTGAAAATTCGATTTTCGAAACTGGTTGTTACAAGCCTGCATAGCAGGTTTTCACTTGATGGATTGGTATATCTTTCCACTTGTTTCAAATTCCATGTATGTGCCCTTGGCGATAGATATGGGCTTCATGGGGACATGTCATGTCGTCTTTTATCAGTTTTATTGGACACTCTGGTGTGGAGTTACCTACATTCTCTTTGTGTTTCGGAAAGGCGCTGTTAAGTATTATTATCAACGTCCGTTACTTGTGAAAGTTGTGATGTCAGCAAACTGTCGCCGGCGGAAAAACTATGACCCAGAAATAGAAAGGGTGTTAATTCTTATTCGCCCAAAGAAAATTCAGCATGATTAAAAACGGTAAACGTACCAAGTGTAAACACTTACGTTTTAGATCGTGATTCGTCTGATTCTTGGCCAATTACATCAAATTGCCAGGGACTTTACGTTATCTTATTATATTTTATGAGAAGCGCTTTTTCGACTGTTGTTTATTATTTAGTTCCTTGATATGTTCGCTCTCCCTACATCCGAATAGAGGAGTTGTAATTTTTATTGCAATGAGTGTTTTATAAAAAAAGATAGTTCGATAACAAATTTACTTTCAATTTTAAGTATTCGGGTTCAGTTCTAAGTACGTAGGTCGTGCTGCTTGAATTATTAGCCTATTACTTGCAACATCATGTGATATGTTGCGAGACTGCATGCGTGCTATTCCTTTTTATACCAACTTATTTCAAAATATGTTCACCCACTATTTTTAAGAAGTGCTTTTGAAATCATCGAGCGACATTCGCGATGCACGATATGCACTAATGCTTGAGATATTCGATTTTTACCCATGAAAGTGATTCGGCCGCTTTGATGAGTTTTTAGGTGCCAGTGAGCACACTGACATTGACTATACTGAAATTAAAGATCATGTTCGTTTGAATTTGGTACACCCGCCATTGCACTATGTAAAACTGTGTAAATTTATTGAGGTAGGAATTGTATGTAGGCTACATGAATATTTTAAAGAAATTGAAGTAGCTCTTTTCAATATTCAACAATTTTTATGTAGGAAGAATTGAAAATAGACTTTCTCAAAAATGAATTACTGGCCAATCACAGTAGTATTGAAATACATGTAGCTTTTAAGAAGGCACCTTGCATTTTTCTAGCACCATGGTGATATCGTCTTTAAGATGCCAACACCTTTGTGTTTACCATAAATTGTAGACGACGATTTCGTAAACCGTTAAGTACGGTAAATAAATTGAATTTTGCGATCATGAATACTAGTCTGCGCAGCTCAACTAATCTCAAGACTGAAGCAAGCGGTTTTTAAATTATCTGATTCATTCACGAAGTGTCCCAACTGATTGCATTACTCTTAATTTGTGTAATTGCAAGAACTGTCTGAACATACTCTAGGTAGAGGTAACCAAGTGCCTATAATCACTGGCGGATATAACGTACATAAGGGTTTTTTTTGCCGCCTCTCTGCTTAAGTTTAAGCAGTTAAGCCAGAGCCAAAACGTTGCCCAACATGAAAAAAATGATTCTCACATTTTTGTTGAAAATAAATTATATAATTAAATGCAATAACTAGATTAATTTACCCCCGTGTAGAATTCTTTGCCCAGTAGGGTCTGCGTTAATTTTTATACTTTGAAAATGCCCCGTTTTGTTTATATATAAAAAATTAAATAAATTTGAAAAACAAATCATAAAACTATAACAGGAAATACTTGTGGAAGCAATTAGCAGAAAGCTGCGTGTCCATTTAAGAGGTGAAAGCGAAATTATACTCTTGAGAGGTTACATTCTGCCGAGCGCGAGCGTAGAACACGCACCTCTCAAACGGACACGCAGCATAATGTTGTTTTTTATAAATAAACGAGACATCTTTAAATTATAAAATTAGTTGACGACCAATACTACACGGGACTAAATAAATTTAGCAATAATAACAAGTATTTTGAAGCAAAAATATGGGAACAATTTTGCGCATGGTGGGCATCCTTTTGGCTCAGCCTTAGCATGGAACTAGAGCCATATATCGCCACATGTCTCCTCACAATAGAACCACACATAATTTAGAAATCAAAATCTGCCACTGCCTAATCCCTTTACATCAATTTTTGACTCCAATGTACGATGAGTTAGCTATTTATTTTTGGCAACCACAAATACATTCGTTGTCACTTCTGGCAAGCCCTGTTCTGTGAACATATGTTCAACTAAAGAATCAAACCATCGCAATTGCCATATCACTCCCACGCACATATGCTAATAGCATATTTAAGCGCATTACTCACCGTAGTGTGGCGCTGCTGTCGTTTTGGTCCCCTCTTTGACCTCGCCGGATGGGTTTTACAGGCTGCGCTTGCCCAAACCGAACGCAAACTTGCTTCTCTTGTCATTTTCGTCATTGTTAGCCCCACTGGAGCGCAGCCTCTGCAAGTATGATGCCGTCGATCCGCTGCGCTTGCCCAGGCCGAAGGAGTAGGGGCCTCCCCGCTTGATGTCATAGGGCACATAGGCCATCGATTCTGGTTCGCTGGACCGTTTTCCCAGTCCAAATCCGTAGTGTTTGCCTCGCTTGCCGAGCCCAAAACCGTACATCTTATTGCGCTTTCCCAGTCCGAAACCGTACATTTTGTCCCGTTTTCCTAATCCAAAATTGTACGCCATCTTCTCTCGTTTTCCAAGTCCAAAACCGTACATGGGCGAGCGTTTGTCGATGGCCTGCAGGGAATCTTCACCCATTTCGGCGGAAACGTCTTCGTCCTCAAGACTGGGCTCCTCTTGGAGGTTCAAGTCCGCTTCACGTTTTCCTAAACCGAAGCCAAAACGACGTCCTCCTTCTCGTTTACCAAGTCCAAAATTGAATTGTTTTGGGTCCCTTTTGCCCAAGCCAAATCCGAAGCGGTGACTGTCTTCTCGCTTGCCAAGTCCGAAGTTGAACCTTTGGCCCTCATCCCCCCTTTTGCCAATTCCGAAATCGTATCGGCCTTTCTTTTCCAGAGCCAGTGGGTCTTCTGCGATGTCTTCATCGCCTTCCGGTACGCCGTCGAGGTCTTCAGAGTCGTCTTCCTGGTCGTAGTACAGCTGGTCGCCAGCAGAACGCTTGCCAAGTCCGAAATTATAATAGGGTGTCCTTTTGGCCATTTCGGCCCAGATTCGAGGGTCACAGCTGCCTTTCCAACATAACAAGTAAGCCCTCGGTGGCACGTAAACAATTTGGCCCCCTGCGAAGGAAGACCCATCACTTTCTGGCGATGCGGTCGTCAGGACAGGCTGCCAAACCATGGACATCAAGCACAAAAGACTAGCGAAAATTAGGGGTGGCGTCAAGCTGTTCATGACTGGCTCCTTGGAGAAATGATCGCCTTCCTGATTGGGAAACAGAAAGAAAATAACGAGAATTACTTTGTTATTGTTATGAACCATCATCATTAGTGCAAGCAGCTGACAAGATCCAAACTGCACTTTCCGGCGTTTGTAGAGTATTCAAGAAATATCGGAGTTGAAGATAGTTGCAAGTATAAGTTTTGACCGAGAAACTTGCATATACCATCAGGGATTCAAGATCGTCTGTTTACTTTGCATGATAAGAGCTTTTGTTCGATGAAAAGTTAATATTGACAGGAGTACTATGATGCATAATCATTAGAAGCGCTGCCAGTTGTTTTTTGGTATGTAAACAATAAATACTACAACATTTCAAGATTCATAATCTGTTTAAGAAGTCACTTTTCTTCAATCGTTTTAAGCAAAAATTATATTTGCAATGAACACGCATGCCTACACTGTAGCTAAAAATCCTTCAACCAAGGACTAATATTAATTTGATCTTATTGAATTACCTCCTGTTTTAATTTAACTATAGAATGTGCCTAAGTAAAATTAGTGTATACACATTTAACTATGTTAAATGGTTCTGTAATTATGGATCGCTCCTCAGTTGTACTAATTGACAAGTTGTTGTAAATGTATTCGTTTAAAATGTTATTTACTCTACAAACCAGGCAAATCTTCAAGTTATCCAACAAAAATAGCTAAATTATTTCAATTTGTTGCAAAGTTTAATCAACGTTCTTTATTGAATTTGAATTAATGACAAAGAAATCATGTTTATTTGGCTATTATCTCATCAAAGTATCTTATATATTTACAAAAAACGTTTTCTTATAGTTAAGATTAGCAATGCATATGTAGTTGGTAATAAGACATGCAGTTTGATAGCAACATAGCTCTTAATTGAGTGAACTTTCGAAGAATTTCAACGCAAAGTTATAACTTCATTGCGTATATTAAATTGGCCGCACGAATGGCCATATCATGCATAAAATTGTCTTCTTTTGAAAACATTACAATCTGCTTAAGTTTGTTTGATTAGATATAAAGAAAAATGCATTTATCAAGTTTGTTATTTGCAACAAAATACACTTATATATACTGAAACTATTTTGTAATTTACTGCAGCAGCTAGCAATTTATTTTGAGAATGTTGAATTGTGCTGAACTTATGCAGCTAACATTAGACATGTAACAAACAGGAAGAACTAGATGCGTGCACAAATGATTAATTGTATCAGACCCTGCAACCTTTTGCAAACTTTTTGTTGTTGTATCTGCAAAAAATCTAAAATACATAGGCGTAAGCCTCAGACGATTTGATAGAGGTCTCTCCGCATATTGATTTTAGCCCAAAGGTTTTGTAATTCTTCGTTATTTTCCAACAAGATGTATGATTCATGTGTACTTAGATGTTTATATAAATCAATCTTAAAACTCTCGTCATGAACGTCTAAAAACACCCACAATAACAATCATGTTGAAAATATAAAGGCCAAATATTTGTTTAGTATACAGTACAACAAAAAAATTTTTTGCATATGCTGTTTAAGTGCTTAATTTTTTTACTTGTTTTGTTAATCTTCTAACGAATAGAAACAGAGCATATATATATATATATATAAATTCCATATATATATACATAAATTCCAAAATTTTGGAATTTGATTTTTGATTTATATTTATGCATAAAGTTTATGTATAAAAATATTTATATATAAGTTTACACTTTATATATATATATATATATGTATTTATATATAAAGTCTAAATCAAATTCCAAAATTTTTAGCAATAAATTATACATCAACATGGATGCAAATTTATCAACTGACAGTTAAAAAAATTATTCATTAATGAACAGGTAATTATGTTTAATCCAAAATATACTTATAATCTTTCATTGTTCTCCAATTAATACATTTCCTAAGAAATCGAAGTGGGATGTTCTAACTTTGTTACTTAAACAATACCGTTGGTGTTCCTATAAGTTGACAATAATAATAGCATTAATGCTATCAGTAATGAAATACATGGCAATTTAACCACATTATTCTGCATGAGCGTTATATTAGACCACACATTACATTTCACCTGGATCGCCATATTTTATCTAATTGTCATCAAATAATTTATTATCACTTTCGCTCAAATCCAAAAAGAAATAAATCAGAATAATTTGCTTTATTTGCCGATTGTGATTTTCAAAAAAAACACCCACATTTTAATTTACAGTAGCATAAAACCAAAATAAATAAATAAATAATCTGAGAATTCGAAAATACTGAAATGGTCTAACACGCCTTAACCTTGGTCGTTCAAAATCATTCGTTTGTGACTGTTTCCCATTAACCTTAAACTAAATAATTTCCAGTAGTAACCCTTTTAGTGACGTAGTTTGAATAATGAAACTGAAAAGCACGCTTCTATCGGAGGGTCTAAATTTAAAGTCTAGAATATCCAAATTAAGGTTGCATTTCTATAATTGTTCACTCTCAATTACCTAACCTCTCACGAATAATTAGATCTCATTACGAACTTTGCAATTAGGAAATCTACATGATTTTCCTCTGGTGCCAAGTCATGTCTGATGTAAAGCCTCTTGTTTGTCGGGATTTCAACAGTTGAACATTGAAATGGATAGTAGAAGGGAGAGTAGTTGCGCTAAACTTACGAACTTTCAACAGTTGTTCTTCCGGCCAGGGCTTTCATCTTCATTTGCATTCAAATTCATTATCTAAAGTAGCTATCTGTGGAGTCGGCACCGAATGTGATCGATCCAAGATTATTGCGTGTAATTAAATTTGTATAAAAGGCATCCCCCATTACACGAGATGGATTAATGGCTTCTGTTCAATTAACCCTTTTAAAGCGACATGCCCCAAACCTAACACTTTACTGGCAATGGTTCTGTTTGCGAGTGGAATAAAGGTCGTGTGCGCTTGTCCAACAAGAGTAGTATTAAGTTATCTGATGACTGACAACCCTGCGTCCTCAGATAAGCTGAGACTAGCGACAGCAATGGCGCCCACTATTCCCCAAATGCAGATGTCTTGTAGTCAATTGCAGATTGCTTCGTCAATTATGGTCAGTGTTTCGCACTCCGTTAAGACGTTTGCAAATATATTTGATCGCGCATATGGGCTTCAAATATGCATGGGAAGCCTAAATAATCTACTTTTCATCAAAGACGTGGAAATATTTTTGATTTGCCTCGCCTGTTATGTATTCACTTAAATGGATATGAAGAATGGTTTAAACTTCATTTATAGGCAAAACTACTCCTTATAAAATATCTTGAACAATATCCTTCTTATGTACAACGGAAGCGACAGTATTATCTTTTTTATGCTAATATATTTGATTTTCCTGCTGGTTTTTGAGTTGTAATTTAATTTGCTGAGAATTATATTCAAAAACCCATCGAGGCTGTTTTGCGTATTTGAAACTTTTAGTTAGCTGTATTTCTGAGTATTTTATAAGGAATCAAATTTTCTTTTTTATTTGAAGTAAAGCAAAAAAGGTCTAGTTTTATTGTTGCTTAACTAACGTGTTAAGTTATACCTTAATACTTTCGATCAGCAAATAACCCAGAAAGAGTTTCAATCAAGGTTTAGTGTTCGCAAATATTCCTCAAATGACACCTGAGGATCCATTTATTTAAAATGAAAATATCGTATAGATTTTATAAGCTATCGCCTCTAGAACAAACATGCCAACCCGTTAATTTTATATTAAACTTATTACATGCATTTCATGCTTTCCATGCATAAAACAAGTTTTTCTATGTATTTCTTGTTGTTGGTAACAATGTGTTTTTTCCCTTTCTCGATTGATACAATGCTTCTATCTAGTTGTCTATGCTTATTTGGTCATATGGGATTTGGATTTTGAAGTAGCCGAAGTTCTAGAAGATCAAGCAGCATCTAACGTATTTTTGTTTTCATTTTTTTGAACATGGCATAAAGTTTTTAATGCAATAGCTTTTGCAAGCCAAACTTAAGTCAATATGAATATATTTTATATATTCATAGATATAGGCTAGTGGTCACAATATTGTTGTTAGTTTGGTAATACGATATAAATGCTCTCTTAGGATCCGAAGAGTTTCTTCGTCCATCTGTGACGTATATGCATGCACTCATGATGTTATTCGTGAATTTTGGCTACAGGTGAAATGGTTTCAATACGTTGCTTATACAATTGTAGACAATTTGTTTACATTACTATTGAAACCTCAGGTGATTTTAGACTTACTTTGAGTTTGAAATGGAGAAACATTACGAATTCTGCTACTAGGTGATTTTCTGTACTGTCATGGTGTGTTGAGTTTATGGGGGAAATGTTTGCAGTGCGGGCATTAATGGATTTTTTTCGTTTTATTTTTATTTTTACTTTCAAGAAAACACTAGGGAATGTTTTCATTGAAATTACTTTGCGGTATTTTTACAGGAAATATTTTCATTGACCGTTATAGGCAGGCGTTTGACCGATTATTCTGCATGCATTGGTAGTAGTAAAAAAGCAATACTGATAATCCTTAAAATTCCAACCATCATTTTAAAATTGCTGTACTAGATGCATGCTAGTCATGCTATGTATAATGTTTACCACAGAATAGAACACGTTCTGTTGCCGAAATTAACTGTGGTCTATTTCCGGTTATTTAATGCGTGCGGTCGTACATTTATGATAATTACCGCTTCACTCGCTCAACGCACTTGGCATTCGCGTATTCAATAATAATTGTTTAGCATACATATGCGCTCTGTGTACTTTCATAGACGCTTGCATTATTGACAGCCTGTGTTGTCTAATGCAAATCCATGAAACTTTGAAATATTACCTGTGACGCCGTTTATTATGTTGATAGAATTTGCATAATGTAATTGAATAACTTGTCAGGCGTGAAATTTTAAGCAAAAATAGCATTGAATTGGAAATACGTACAGTTCTAACTTGATTTATAAAACCGATGCCCTTATCATTGAGATTCGATTTCAATTTCAAAATGGTGTTTTCAAATGTCATAGCCAATATTTTCAAGTGGTTTTAGAATGGCCATTCTCGTATCACTTTTCTACATCAGTCAGAAAATGAAGGACGAGCAATTTGCTGTTGAAACCCATTGGACACGCTACATCCAATTGATACGGCAAGAGGACATAATGCCTGAGGATCTCATCACTTTGCATAAACGAGGTTTTAGTAAAATTAATATTACTGGTCCCATAGTGACAGCATGGTTTCTTTGTAAAAATTAAAAATTTAGATTGGCAAATTAAAATAATAAGTTCTCTTCGATCCATCGTTATGATTTATTTAAAAGTTATAAACTTTGCTAAGCTTGGTCATTTTTATTCTGTCTAAAACTATTGTTTGAAACAAATAACAAAAGGAAACTACTACATTTTAGTGATGGCAATCCTTTTTAGAAACTGCAGGCTTTTCCTGGTATCCATTACAGATTAAATGATCGCAAGACAGTCATTTTCTTGCCTTTGTTGTTGTTTCCTTTAACTCCGATTTTCCTTTAAAAACTACTTCAATAGGGTTCAACCAGTTTATCGTTAAAAATAGACGAACAACAATCCCATGCGAAGGATTTTCAAAGAAGGAAAAAGTACAAAGATGAAAAAAGAATCCGGTGTGAGTAATATACATGTACTCATGCACATTATAGTAGCTGGATACTCCGTAGCAAGAAATTAAAAACCGGATACGTTAAGAGGATTTTTTTCGCTACGTGAGGTTCTTTATACAACAGAAAAAAATGTTATCCGTCGCTCGGGAATGCTTTTAAACATAATAATTTGGAGACTTTGTTGCCTTTTACGGATTATCATATCACTTATTAATATATTTATTTTTAAATCTTTACGATGCATTTTTGCTAAAGAATTGTATTTAACAACAATGCGGCTGTTTATGTAAGTTCAGATTTGTCAGATTTTTTTCTTGCGAAGATCTACGTTGCAGCATACCAGTATTACTTAAGATTTATCTGATTTCTTAACTATTTTAAGAAGCCAAACCTTTTGTTTCTTAAAATACAAAAAAACATATATACGTCCAAACTAAAAGAGTCCAAAATTAGAGTGATGCGCACGAATACAACAGTACATGTATATGCGTATTACAATAAGCAGTTTGAAAAATACAAATTTCTATATAAAGGCTTGTACAATTGTAATCGTATTAAAAGCTTCTTCATCTTCAGAATATTTACATGTAGCTGCAAATTAATACAATGCTACCTCTGTTAGAACCTCTGTTTAAGAATGTGTGCAATATAATTAAAGCCGTTTTAGTGCTTTTTCAAATTTGTATAATTTAGTTTAAAAAAAGCTCATAAATGCCCTGCAATAAAATGTGGATGCTGTCAAATACAGTATAAGGCATCATTTTTTAAATAAAATTGGCTGAAGTTAATAAGAAGTTTATAAAAATCGATTACGTTATTGCCAGAATAATGTTAAGTGAT
>JAQIXS010003955.1:0-16506 GCA_034700785.1 Rossiulus vilnensis | reverse complement strand
CCAGTGCCTTTCCCTGCTTTCGCTTCTGGGCTCTCATTTTTTGGCCCCGGATTAAAAACCAGGATATAAATTACTACACTTTAATAAGGAAATGTTGTGTAAAATCCTAAAAAATAACGGTTTTTTAATGCTCGAAGTAAGTTCCAAATTATGCTATATAAGACTATAATATAATTGTACGTGCAAAAGTATTATTTAACGTTATGAAAAACACACTCAACCCCTTGTAACGTGTTATAAAACGTATTAGATCATCCCACCCCCTTCGATAGGGTTCAGTAATTTATAGACCACCCCTTATGACAAAATCGATCAATATACATGTACTCTTCGCTACCCTATACAGTTGGTTTCCTTGATGTGCATAAAGGATTATTAATTTGTTTGTTCTGCATACGTAATAACTTAATACCAACTAATGTAATTTATGTAACACTGTCCTATTATTAAAGAACCATTTTCGTGACACTTGATATGTTCATAATTTCAGAGGTCATGGCTCCACTTAGGATAAACTAACCACATTAAATATTAAAAAGTACAACATAAGCGTGCATAAAACATTGACGTTCTAGTTACCCTGCAATTGTGTCACACGCCAGCATTTTTCAAATTACATTTTGAATTAGCATGAATTCAAAGGGTTAAAGCGAGATGGACTTTTATCGCAATTTTTTTTTTTCCAATAATTTTTGACGAATCACGTAAATTTGAGTGTTACTTAACTTTTTTTTTTCAAATTAATTTTGTATATTTCTAAGAATTGCTCACAATTAACCAGCAATAAGGGTAACCGTGAAATGAAAAATTGAAGAACATTTATACACGTTAAAAATGTGCAACTTGATACATTGTTCTTGGAAGTTCAGTCACCATGGAGACCATCTTGAGGTCGCGTTTCACGGTCGGCCATACGTCAATAATTGGTCAATCTCTAGAGGGCAGATAGATATTAAGCTGTCCAGTTATTAAATTAAGTAATCGACACGACGCGTGGGAGGAGGAATGTAAATAAATAATAATCTAAATAAAATGTTGATCTACTGGAGGCCAGTGGTACTACGAATTTAATGTCAATCGATCTCGAAATCCTTGGCAACTTGCCACCATTACGCACAAATAATATAATTGATAGCCAGTGCGAGGGATTGGACATTGACGACAGAATCAGAATTTGATTCATCTCAGCCGCATCGTGTACCCACAAGACGAATGTAAAATGTAATTTTATACCATAAAAATGTTAAAAATGCAAACGAGCACGAAGGTTTTTATAATTAGCGTCACAATTTCGGTTTGCATGTACGGTAAGTAGAATTGTACGTTTTATTTTGCATTTCATTATTTAAGAGGGAGGGTACATCGATCAACATTAAATGGAAATCTTGCAATGCAGACATTTTGAAGTTCATGTTTGATGCAAATAACAAGTTTCTTATTATTTTTTTCTTTGGTAAAATTCGTGCTTTCTCGAAAAATTACTGCTTTCAATTATATTCTCCATTGTTGAGCTTTGCTTTCTGAATTTAACCACGATAAACTCACTAGAATGCATAATGCAATTGAAGTGGCAAAGTGTGACATTCAGCAAAATAAATTTTACAGTTTGAATTGTGCTATAGGAATAAAATATTGAAAAGTCTCCCCATTCTGTGAAGAAATAAAAAACTTTAAGACTGATTATATTTTGACGTAGTTTAGATCGTAGCATAAAGTGCATGTATCAAAGCACAAACACTTTCAATTACAGTTTCCATTTCGGGTGCAGTTCTTGGTTTATTTTTAATTAACGGTATACTCTACCATTGGCAAAATCTTAGCATCATCTATAATTACTAATGCAATTAATTTTTAGAATGCAATTCACTGCTTTTCAAGCGGTTTCGATTGGCTTGATTAATTGTCATTGATATCACTTCTACATTTATTTACCCCACGTAGACTTAAGCATCCGCTAGTGCCTTTTATAGTCCATATTATATCATATATCCTGGGATATTTTCCTATAAAATAAAGTAAAAGACATTCCAAACACCCTTCCAGAAATGTTCTTGTGATTCAATACTGCGAATTAAAAATACCTGTTATAAGCTTCAAAACTTAACTTCCATTCCTACTCAGTATCCTACTGTCAGTAAAAGTATGCCATGTGGTGTAAGGTATTGTGTGTAATTATTGTAATCCCTACGCAGTTGTACCTAATTTTTTTTAGATATCTACCATTACGTCTGGGTGGTCACTAACATCATTGCTAAATTGATTTTCTTATAGTTAAAGTCCGACTAAAAATGATGCCCACCATGAAATAAATCACACATTTTATGCTGCATAGTGCAAATATTTAATGTCGGTTAGTTGTCGACCAGGGTCTGATACCGGTACCTTTTGTACAAGCTGAATTAAGGATGTTCCATTCATTATTATTATTATAATAAAATAAAAAATTTGGAGAGAAAAAAACATAGAAAAAATCCGTTATGCAGCCGTTTTCGGAGGTCGCATGCTATATTTGGCCATGTTTATTTTTTTATAAAAAACGAGACATTTTCTAACTATGCAAAATATATCAAGACCCTATAGTCGTCGA
Source organism: Rossiulus vilnensis (assembly GCA_034700785.1). Classification (NCBI taxonomy): domain Eukaryota; kingdom Metazoa; phylum Arthropoda; class Diplopoda; order Julida; family Julidae; genus Rossiulus; species Rossiulus vilnensis. Next base: position 13,919 of record JAQIXS010003955.1, on the reverse strand, counting down.
CCAATTGTACGTTGTGGAAAATGAATTTATCATTCCTAATAAGAGATTGAAACAAAAATGTATGAATAAGCATTTTTGCATGGTGGACATTTCAGTTGTATAATTTCGCTCGGTGTTTCGGCCTTGTTTAGCTTCAAAATTTCAAATTTTGAGGAAATTTTGAGGTTGATGCAATTTTCACAGAATTTGCTGAAGTCTTCGTCCAATTCCTTGTCAAAAATTGTTAATATTGGTTATGTTCTCCAGATCGTCGTTCTACTTGCTCATTCTACGTGGATTACATTTGCAAACACTATTTTTCAACAAAGTTAAAAACATCAGTTTTTAACTTTGTGAATTTGCTTTTACTAAAAGTGGAAGTTATTTTTTTCCATGCAGAAAAATGCGTGCAGCTTGATGCTACTACCGAAGGATTTTCTCTAAAAACTTTTGAGGAAGATGTCCGAGGCTTAGTTGTTGATACAGCGGATGCATGGAATATCACGAGACCGTTCATTTTCAATTATTTGGGTTCAGTATTTTCACAGTTCATCTTAGTTCAATGGCTAAGCTAAACGTGCCCAACTGAAATGCCCAGCATGAAAAATGTTTATTAGCATAGTTTTGCTTCAATTACTTATTAGGAATACCTACATTTATTTTTCCCAATACATGTATATAATTTAGTATGCATAGTAAATAAATGTATGTGGACAAAATCCACCATCTGACCATCGGAATCGGATTTTCGCCGCAATGAAACCTCCGAAGATGGGCATCGGAAAGTGCACAGGTTATTGTTTCCATGTTTAGGCCTACCTTTTACATTTTTTTGTATAAATAAACGGGACATTTTCAAATTACACAAAATATATCAGACTTAGTCGACCGGAACTATAGGAGAAAACTACATTTAGCATTGATTTTAAGTTTCTGAAGCAAAAATGTATCATTTTCTGCATGGTGGGCATTATTGGGTAGGACTTAAGTGAAAAAATACCACTAGTTTTACCCAAGCATCGATTTTGTTTATAGGGATTAAAATGAAATCGCTTTTTTTGCCCAAATATGGAGACAGCGCTGCCTACAGACAAATAGGCTTCCAGAGCCTTCGTAGGGAGGAACAAATGTCCCAATATTTCTCCAAATATCCGCTTGATGGCAACGGAATTTACGTGATAATCGACAAAAGCCATTTGGCCAACGTCATTCAGCAGGTAATTGCACAATAACCCTGCCAGGGGGCACCACTAGCGATAGCTTGCATTTCAGGCTGGATGATGGGGGGGGGGCGCCATTTATTGGGCATATTTTCCTTCTTTCAGATATCTCAGCGCCGATTTCCGGCCCACATTTTCAAGTGGATCTTGCTGTGTCACGGGTGCGATTCCGATGACATCCAGTCTGACATCAGGCTGCTAAACGGCATCATCATTCTGATAACATCGTCGAGCGCCCCCTATGGCGACGTGCGCAGCTTTCGCTTGATCGAGGTCCAATCGCACAGATTCAGCGATTTTTTGCACAAAATCAACTTGGGGTTTTGGGACAGAAACAGAGGAGTCGCAATAGATGCGCATCCAACATTCGGGATTGATGGGCCGTTAAATGGAGTCCCTTTAAAAGTGCACTTTTTAACCACGGTATGAAAACAAGTTGGATAATTGACTAGAACGATTTCTGGAAGTTTGTCAAAACCTTTGAGAAAAACACCAAAAAAACCCTAAAAAGATACAGATACTAATTTATTGCTTGCCCGTATAATTTTAAATAGGGTAAAGGTGAGCACGATTTGCTGTTTGGGCGGAATCTTTTGAAAATTTTGCAGTCAGACTTGAATTTCACGTAAATATTAACATATTTTGCGAATTTTTCGGCTTAACCAGTTGTTTGTCTTAGAACGTTTAATTCATTGCTCTTGTTTTATATCTAGCATCCTTGAATACGTTGGATTGAAGCACAGTTATGGGAGCCGTTTGGAAAATGGGAGTTTCAGCGGAGTCATCGGTGAATTCATCAATGACGTAACTAAGATGTTTTTAAGATCGTACGGAATTTCTCGGTTCTGATGCACATTGTCGGTACATTCGTTCATATTAAAACTGAGCTTTTTGAAAGGCAAAATCAATTCTATCTGGTTTTCACTTGAAATAATTAATTATTAGAAAATTAATTATTCAGGTCTGTCGAAAACGTTCACAGTTTGAATATTAACAAAAAAAACATTCAGTGAAGTTTTGCTATTAGGACAAAAATATGGGAAATATCATCATACCATTTTGATATTATCGATTTTCGGTATGAATATGTAGTGCTTTCGATGGAAACTTTTTGAATACTTAAATTTAATATACATGCATATACATAAAAGTTGAATACATTGGTTTTAGAAATACATTTTTGAATAGTTACATTTTAATACATAAATTTAAAAGAATTACACAGAAAATAACACGTGAATTGCGTAGTTTTCTTAGACTTTAAACTTAATTTAATTTATAAATAACACGATGAGGGGACTTTCATTATTTTATAAACTCAACTCTATGCGACTTTTTAGAAAGAAATCAGCTCGCAAATTTCGCTTTTCCGTGTATTATTAATCGTCTACTAGGGTGCGAGTGATTGTTTATAATTTGAAAATTGCTCCATTTATTTATATAAAAAACATATTAAATCAATTTGCGAAAAAGAGTTATGCGACATCCAAAACATTTTTCCTCTCGATAAAACATCTGAAGATGTGCATCGGAATTTGGATAATCGGGTCCCATCATTTGGGCAATTAAATACCATTTATGCTAATTTTTGTAGTCCAAACCCACTGGTCCACCCATAAGACTAGTTTAAGCCAGCTTTTCAAAGAAAATAAAGAATGTGCCAAATACTTACTATCTATTGCAGGACTCGATGGATATTCTTGCTCACGACATAGTCATGACAGACGATCGCTACGCAGTTTTGGACTTCTCCTCTCCGATCCACTACACACATCTTGGCATTTTGCATAAAAAGCCAAAGCGCTTCCACGATACCTCCATCCTCATCTATGCGAGTCCATTCAGCACCGCAGTGTGGTTCTTGATTCTTGCGACGTGTTTCGTGTTTGCCACAGCATTGAAACTTTTCAGCTTGGCCGAAAATGTCCGAAACTCATCAAGTGATGCCAAGGATTTGCAGTCTGCAAATGCTGACGTCTGCTTCACCATTCTGTCCATGATGACCGGTCAAGGTGATGAAGGACTTGCATCTCAAAACAGCTCTAGTATATCTAGTAGAATCTAGTATAAACTTATTTTAATTAATAAATTTATTTTCTCCAGTAAGAATTGGTCGTCAGCTAGGGCTTCATCTTTGGTTTATAATTTCAAAACGTCCCGTTTATTTATAATTTTTGTTAAGAATTTGAAAAACCAGCAATGCAAGGTTGCCATGCAGGGAAGCCCCTATTTAGGAGGCTGTGTAATTTTTTAACAAAATTTCTTAATTTTTTTATAAATAATAAGGACAATTTGGAAATTAGGGGGACACCATGAGGCTAGCGACCTGGCACACGTTTAGAATGAAACGTTGACAGGAATACAAGATTTTAAGAACATTTTCTGAAACAACTAGAACAGTAATACCGTATCTTATTAAATTCCTTCATATACTGGATAACAGAAACGCCCGAGGCGAAATGTTTTGAAAAATAATAGATTTCCAGTATTTTGCTTAATTTTCCGAAATATTTTTTGCTGACCGGATCAGAAATAATATATTTTCAGTATTTTCCTAAATTAAAGGATTTCAATGGAATCAACAAGGAAGCGTCGTGTGCTTTTTTGAAAAACAAGACTGATATAAATAACTGAACTATAATTTAACGAGTACTTTTGATTGGTTACCGACGTTTCTGCTTCCACACTTTCAGGTGGTGACGAATTTTTGAGCCGAACGTCCAGCTCGGTGCTGATCACCACTTTTGGCATGTTTTCGATGATCGTTGCTGTGAGCTACTCAGCCGTCCTCAGCTCACACTTCACCGTGATGCGCCCGACCGTGATCGTGGAGGACATCGACAGACTGATCTTGCGGTGGGATTACCAAATGGGAATGTCAGAGACCATCCTGGAAACTTTCAAGGCAAGACCGTCTTTACGAGCATTTGCAATGGAAAACTAGCATCAACTCAGCACGTATGACCAGTCCGTGTCGGTTTTCAGGGCCAACCCAACTTGAAGTACATAGAGTCGCTCCTGAGCAAGGACCGTCGGAACATCATAAAGCCTGGAGAGCTGGGAAAAGCCATCAATCGGATCTTCAAAGAAAAGTTTGTGTTGGTTGAGAGCAGCCACGTCTTAAACCTGGTTCCAGATGTGTGCAGCGTGAGTTTCGTGCGCTTGCCCAATGCGAAACTGTACACGCGACACTGGGCCTTCCAAAAGAATTCACCATATCGACACATTATCTCGAAAACGTAAGCTAAAACATATTAAAACATAGAAAATAGAAATGCCGGATTGCATTCCACCAATTGCGTGCCATTAAAGAAAAACATTTTTGTCAATTAATGGAATGGAGAATTATCCAAAATTATGGATTTTGGCCTGTATTTCTCTGAGAATAATATTTAAGGAATGGAATGTCACATGCAGTATTTTAAATCCGAAATTACAAATCACAGATTTTGGCCAAAATTTCCATGCAAAAATTGTTTAAAATATAAATTAATGTAACGCCGTGCTGCGGCCAATCAAATTTGGAAATGCAGATCTCAAATAATGAATTTTGAAATATATTTCTGTTCAACATTTGTTTCTAAATGCATGTAAAGGCGGACATTTTTTGAAAATTGTATCAGAAGTTATGGATCAATATGGATTAAAGAAAAAGTTCTAAGAAATATCAAATAATAGAATGCTGCAGGCAAATGCTTTTAAAACCGGGAATTTCAAATCATAGTTTTTGGCCTAAACTTCTACACGAAAATGGCTTAAAATATAATAAATAATTAACGAAACGCCAATGGCAACCAATTTTTAAAAGAAAGATACAAAACAATGAATTTAAAATACTTGTCCAAAATTTGTTTCTAAATACATGTACATGTAGTGTATAACTAATTAAAAGAACGCAATAGGCGAAAGGTTTCGACGAATTAATAACAAATTATGGATTTTGTCTTATAATTTGCTAAAAAAGTACTGAGGAATGTAAATTAATTAAATACCATAAGCAGAAGTTTTTAAAAAAATCATCAGAAATTATTTATTTCGTCCTGTATTTTTCTGAGATTTTCTAAGGAACATCAAATAATGGAATGCCACAGGAAACGTTTTCTTAAAACCAAAACTGCAAATCATACATGTTGGCCTAAATCTCTATACGAAAATTGTCAACGATATAAACTAATGGAAAGCCTTGGGCAAACAATTTTTTTAAAAAAAGGATAAAAAATGAATTCTGTAATTAAAAGAACGCCAAAGATGAACATTTTCGACGAATCAAAAATTATGCACAGCGTTGGTAACATTTTTAAAAACCGTGATTACCAATCCAGGATTTTGGCCTAAATTCTTCAACAAAATGTGCTTTCAAATATTAAGATTGTCCAAAATTTTAAGCTTAACTTTATGACGTAAGAGACTGCAATACTAACAGGTTCACTACAAAGGCATGTTTGTTTTTTCAGGATAAATAAAATGAAATCGGCCGGAGTCATAAGCCATTTGGAGGACCATTTTTTCAAAACCGACAGAAGTCTGAAGCATTGCCACGAAGACGACAGTGATATACCGCCACAACTGGAGCTGCAGCAAGTTTATGCGCTTTTTGGGATAATCCTACTCGGAATTCTACTTGCAATAATTTATTTATTTATCGAAAAAGTGGCAACAATGTGTTTCAAGAAATCAAACAATATTTGGCTAGCTTAAGAGAAGCATCGGAATGGCGGACGAAGGCTTTTGCAGTTGCAAAATTGGAAATGTTTAAGCTAAACAGATCACTTGGAATCAACTTGAAAATATGGAACAAAATTACTTTTAAACAAATGGAAGCTAGGGATTTCGAACACTGCGATACTGGTTGCAATAGAATATTCGAATTGGAAATATGGAGAAAACCAATCCTTGTGTACTTTATTTGAACTGCATCAACAAACCCACAAATTTCTTCTTCCTCTATAAAGTTTTAACACTAGTATTTTTTTAAGAAATTTATATTTCACCTAAATTTCTCAACTAAGAAGGAAGGTGTAATGATTCCCAAACAACTTTGAACACTATTCAAAATCGAACTTAAAGCTAAATTTCTGTTAGTTTTACGTATCCTTGAGAATTTACTTACAAAGAAATATTTACTTTTAATGTATTTCAATAAAGAAATAAATCTCCAAGAAAGATTTAATGTTCAATTTTAAATGTACTTTTTCTATATATTTAAAAAAATAAATAAATGGGGGAAAGTCGCTCAGAAGATTTAAAACTATTTTAAATATTGGAATGTCTAAACAGGACAAGGATTTAAAAGTTTCCATTGCAGTTATCGCCCTTAGGAACTGTTTAAAAATATCCATTCCGTGAAGGCAATTTCATTTTAAGCGAGATTTCGTTATATAGTTCTAGCTTTTGTAGTTAAAACAAGATTTCATTGCATACCTGTAAAACCCTATACTTGCGAGAACAAACAAATAATATCTAAAAATATGAATAACGAGCAGTTAACAATTTACAATAATTTGTTCGAGCTAAAAAATACCAGCAACTCTAAATCTATTAATAATATATTGTATATTTGAAATGTGCACACAAAACGTGGAATAAAACTAGCACAAAACAAAACACATGATACCAGCGTTAACAAATCATGCCGGTCTAACCATCAGCATGTCAAAAATAAGAAATGCCTTCGAAACTTTCGAAGTTTGCTAGGAGAGATAATTTGTCACTTGGTCAAAATTCGACACTGCTTAGCATGATTTCAACTTTGTAAATGAAAAATGATGCATGAGAACATTTGGCTCTGCCCATTTTGTCGGTCGTTTTAAAAATAATAATAATAATTGCTATTACACAGCGTGTTTATCTTAACTCACGGCGTTATCCGAAAATAAATGTACGATGTAGGAATTTTAACCATGTATTTTAGACACGCCATGGATTTATCGCAAATCTGGTGCCAAAGAACCGCAAGCTGGGGAAAAGTGATTGATTAAATGGAATATATTTGTATATAGGATTAAAAAAATAAAATACAACTTGTTACCTGCAATATTGCGGTAGGATAAAACGAGAAAAAAATACCTCCATCGCTTAGTTGATAGGACATTACATATGGTACACAATAAAAATATGGAATGGAACTCCAGTGGTCAGTTACTTTACGCGTCACAAGCGCACGCCGACGTAATCAGAGTCGACTGGAATTTGGTGTGTGGGAGGCTACCGGACGTAACAATTTCATTGATACAACACTGGTGCATCTTAAAAAAAGAAAAAAAGTTATTAAGTTAATGATACTCTTCACAATTGACACTCAAATTAAATTCTGAACTTCCCTGACACTTCTAGGTTTTTAGAAGAATAGCCATGACTATCAAGAATGTTTAAAGAAAAAAATGAAACAAAATTGACCAATTACTGTTATTTTTATTCTTTTCAAAAGTTGAAAGTGTGCTATGGGAAATAAGGGAATTTCAATTACTGCAAAAGCGTGACTGGATATGCCTGCTTTTGATCAGCATCATAACATTAATCATTTCAGATAATATCATTATCTTCCCCTGACAATCCCAGGTATCTGCCATGTTTTATAATTCTATAACTATAAACAGTCAGCATATTAATGACATATGGTAGGGAGGTCAATCTGTTTAACCCAAATTCTTCCTGTACATGTAAGTGACATTACAAATACAAATTTAGAACAGTTGGACATGCTGAAGAATGATTGGGAAGCAAGCATCGTCATGGCCGATTACTGAGGTACCATCCCAGCTTTCACCTGGAAATATTGTGGGAACCACGAAAACCACAGTTAGGATTGCCAACCCAGGATTTCAACCCTCTTCTCCCGAATGCAAGGCGGAGACACTGGTGTACGCTAAAATGGAAATTTTACTAAATCTTGTTACATTTCGAATTACTTTTGTAATTTATTTTTTTACTTTACCAAGTAAGGTAGCTCAGCGGCAGCATGTCTGCCAGGGTTCAAATCCAGGGTCGGCTATCCTAATTGTGGTTTTCGTGGTTTCCATGGAAGTGTTCCCTTCCCTAAACCATTCAGATCTTGTAACAGTTCAAAAACTGTAACAGCCCCTATGTGTATAAATTTGGGTTGAACAAATTGCCCCCCTCCGCCCCACCACATTGCATCACATGCTGATTGTTGGGTAACGAATAGAATAGGACAGAGCTCATCAACATAGCCAACTAAGATTGTAACCAGCGTGCTAATGTGCCAGCTTTAGTACTCACTTAGCAGCAGCAACAAACCTTACCTGGCAACGGTGGCAACGGGAAGTGGTGCAAGAGGGATCTACTGCTGCATGTTCAAGGTTCCGGCACCCTGGCCGAATCCGTAGCCTTTTGGTCCAAAGTTTCTACCATAACAGGCTAAACAGACAATTGAAATCGGTTTAATTTAGTTTAAAAGCAAAGCACGGCGCTGCTGAAATTGCGCTACGAAATTACATTTGCAGTAGATTTCGCCCTCTCTTTCACACAAGGTGGTCGACTCCAGTCGCTTGTTGCAATGGCCACAGGTGAAGCAAGTGCTCTTATGCCAAGCCTACAAGAAAACAAAATGACTTCAACGACCTGAACAAGCCATGCACAAGAAATAGATTCGTGACAAACGCCAGCTTCTTTATCTCTCATGCTGGAATTTTACAAAATGTTTTGTTCTTCTTTGCATTCATTCACAAATGAAAAACAGGTGAGAAAGGCAAGCTTAAGTTTACCATATTTATGGTCAATGAAGAAAATACGGTTGATTTATTTTCTCTTAAAATATATATTTTGAATGGGCGAAAAAAAAATTAATGAGCAGGTTGCCACGCTATTGGCAGTACAAAACCTGTGTGAAGGAGTCAAATTTGGAGTTATTAAGGAAAACATTTGAAAGAATTCACTTGATTGTTAAACCAAAAAAAAACCTTGGGGAAACCCTGCATGTTCAAAACGAAAATGTTAAGGAAACTTTTTCCACCTTAAGACTCAAAGCTAATACAATTCAAGAGAAATTGGCTATTTTCGGAGAATTTGAGCAAATTTACGATCGACCTGGGTCAATTACACAAAATTTAATGGAAACTAAAAATAAACATAATTCGGATATTTTCTTGGATACGTGTTATGCAGAACAAATCGGAAGAAGCAAGTGACGAAGTTGGAATCAATAAATTACTTGAAACTCACCGATCCACCTCCCATCATCTTCTCGGCCATATACACTGCCTTGCCACATCTGGGGCAAGTGTCCGTGCTGCCAAATTTGCCTTTGTTTCCACCTGAAACAGGTGAGCCTTGTCTAGGGGCTACATGAGCTTGGGCTGTGGCTGGAATGTTGCTGAAAAACGCAAATGAAAGTGTTAAATAAGGCTTGATCGTACAAGGTATTTCGTGCAGATGTCTTACAAACCTGGTGGGAGGACCGTTCTTGTAGGCGTCGCCGGTGTCCATGGAGAGCACTCCGGCGCCACCACCGTAGCCATAGCCTTTGGGTCCAAACTGTTTGCCGTAGCATGACTTGCAATACATTTCTTCGTTGTGTTCGGTGCAGTTTGTGCTGTCGAGACTACGCTTGCAATGAGCTGTAAAACGATAGTTATAAAGTTTTAGTTGCATTAAATTTTTTAAACACCTCAATTGCTTTGGTGAACTATGGGCATATGGATGCATAACAGGGTATCTGGCCAAATCCAGCAGCAAATTTACCTGCCATTACCAGGTTTTACAGACTCCTTTTAAAAGATGTATAGACCATGTGAAGATGGTTTCAAAAACCAATTTGTATTTCATACGAACATATGAAATTCACACTATCAGTATTCGGCAGTCATCAAAATACATGAGAAATGATCCTATCAATCCTTACCTAAAATTGAAATGGCTGTTTGGGAATGTCTAGGGCGCTCGCCTGGGGTGTTAAGCACCTTAAGCACAAAATAATTTTAGAATTTCACCCCCACCTAGAATATTTCATGGCCATGAATGTTTTTTAAAAAAGTGGGCGAAATTGAAAAAAAAGGTATTCACAATGTATGCTTTAATTGATTTTTGCCTACATTTTAATGCAAATATCATGCTATGGAAACGCCGTAAGCATAAAATTTCGAAAAATGAATTTCAAATTATGAATTTTGTCTTATAATTCGCCAAAGCAAACTGCAGAAAATATACATTAATAAAAACTACCAAATAATTTCCAGACATAGAATGAATTTCCATGCCATTTATAGACAATATTAATTTCCCTGACATTTCCAGGTTTTACAGACGCCAGACACCCTGGTATGTTGCCTAAGAGGTTCTAAAATTCAGCATGACTAAAACACAGCAGAAGGAATGTCGCGAGCACCACTTTGCAAAAATCCTAATCAAAATTTAATGGTGTATTACATTGTACTTCAAAGAATATCTTTATAATTCGTAACATAGCTTTACATCAGTCTAGAACAATCCTTTATCATCATTTACAGCAAGTATTGTAGCGTTTTCAATGCTTATGCTGACTTAACACCATAAATATTACTGACAATGTCTACAAATATTAATAGCAATGACTCAAATGATGAACGTGTAAAACAATACTGATGTGCCAAAGATAAATACTGACGATTATTTGGGGACAGTAATACTGACCATGTGCAAATCCATGTCAACATTACCTCAATGTGGCTGGAGAACACATGCGTCCTATTAGGGTTCCCACCGAAATTAAGTCCAATACTTATAAATAAATTTGAAATAAATAAAATTGAATAATAATAACCGGGCGGGGCAGAGAGGGGGGATGTAATAAAACCCGAACAGTGGCGGACAAGGTGAGAGGGGGTCTAAACATCATGCCAATTCCAGTATGTCCTTCATGCCCCCCACTTCCCCTTCCCTTTGCTCTTAAATCGGCAAACTAAAGTTATCACTGATTAAGCTCATGAAAATTTCCCTGAAATTCTCATTCTAAGTCCCTGCCTGACTTTTCCTGATGAAGGCATTCAAGAAGGTCTACATCAAAACAAATAATGATGCCACTACAGCGTTCTCACCACAGACGTAGCAGGTCTTGTGCCACGCTTTTCCCAGCGCTATTTTCTCCTCAGCAAAATACACGTTTTTGCTGCATCGAGGGCAAATTCCAGGCATCTCTCGAAATGTGCTTTGCAAACGGGTCCGTCGATTTTATCTGCGATTGAAAAATATATCAGACAATAAGTAGTTATCATTAACCGGAGCTACTACTAAGCCGTTCGCGAATAATACCACCATCCTCGAAATCCGAGGACACAAAGCCACATTCTGAATTTTCCAACAAACAGTAATTATGACCAAAAGGCACACACCTCACTTGCACAATACACGTTCAACCAAACGTGAGCGTTTCGCGGCCTACTTCACGCACCGAAAGGAGTAATTTTGCGCACAGAAAACCATAATTAGCAAAACACATCACGTTCCGATCTGAAAATAAAGTTGTATCCCATTGCTAATCTAAACAGCTAGCGTTTTCCCTTAGCTTAATTAGCAGTTGTTTTTAAATTATAGCCTGCGGCCTGCGGAAGAATCTACGCCACTCCCACAGAACCATCGAACTCAACTTATATCTCACTACAAACCCATTCTATCTACAGTTTATAAACTCACCCCTATTAATTTATTTATTGATTATTTTAAACAGTCAAAGCTGGACAAATTTCCTTAAGGCTGCTACTAAATATCACTTTTCGTGATTAGTTCCTTTTGTAGTGTTTTTTAAAAAAACTTACACTTGATGTGGTAACATTTAAGTCCGCTTTTAATCTTAATAATAATAAAGATTCATTTTTCCCTAATAACTTATTTTTGTCATACTCAAATGCGCAAAAACAAAGAAAATAATAACAAAAAAATACCTAGTTTTGTTAAGAACATTTCGCTTTATAATCGCTGTCTAATTGTAATATTTAAATAAAAAATGTTTGAACCGTATTTTTTAAATTTATTTTATGCTTAAAATACATGTAGATGGGGTTGAGTATATCAATAACTGAAAGTAAATAATACGTTCTGGTAAAAAAATGGCTACATTTTAATAAAATATAAAAATTACGGCAAATTTATAACACTTTTTTAAATCCAAGAACACATGTAATATTAAACGCATTTCAAGTGACCAAACCAGTGGAGTTTGGTAAAGTAAAGATTATATGTAATGCAATTCGGCACCATTTTATTTCGTAGACGTTTTCAATTCTTATTTATACATATCAGTTCACATGTTTTCACTTCTCAATGAAATTGTTAATTCTCATTTCTATGAGTCCGAGAAGAAACGTGAGTAAAACAATTCGATACATAGGAAACTGAACAACACCGGCTATTCATATTCATGTAAGTATTTTAACTTTAACACTACAGGAATATGAACGTATAAACACCATCAAACACAATGCACCCGTCACTCTTCCAAGAAACCCATTGTTTCCAGTAAACCTAATTGAGTGGAAAAAAGTAAATGAACAAAGCCCTACTCCATCGCCACCATTACTTGTAACTGATCATGATAATGACTACCGTATGAATTCCTGGCAAATTAACAAAACGAGCAGTTAATTAGTCTATAATTGCTCACAATCAGCACGAGTTCTCTCAGTTCTTCATGCATTACATTTCATTTTTCGTCGTTTTAAGAAACTTAAATGTTTTCGAACATAGTTAAAAGCGTACAATGGCATTCGGATTTTCATAAATTAATCACTATAGTCTGTTCAAAACTAGAATATCCTGAGCCAAAACCAATCTGATATTCCCAGCTTATAGATTATGCCTTCCAGCATAGAGGATGGAAAATGAAACAATTGACAGGAAAGACCAATCGCAAAACAAGCTCTATCATTCCATTGGTCCGTTTGAATTCCCAGTAGGCTACATCCTAGTTTGGAACAGACTAGAGTATTGCATAATGATCGGATAACAACTTAAAATTCGGATTTCGGACGTTTGAGCATGTGGACCGTTACTTTTTCTGATTTCAGAAAATTTGGATCGATTTATCTTTAATCATCCTTAGGTCGCGCATCACCCCAATATTAGTAACTGTTCAATAGCTAAGTTCTGAACGTGCAGATCCGGAGGGCTGTGACGTCACAGTGCGGCAATAAGTCAGGGCGAAACAATGAACACGTGTGTTGAGCGCAGCTGCACACACACAGCACCCACGTTTATTCAACTGTGACGTTTTTAAATAGGATGTAATAACACCGGGGACGATTTGGAATACGTGGAATAAGCCTTGCACGAGGTTGGCCGGTGATGCAGGGATTACTCATCATGAAACCACATAACATAGACATGATGTAAACATACTGCGACGCTTCGATTTCTGTCCTGTTATCTGAACGTTGCGTTAACCAGAATGAAATGTTGAGTAAAATCAAGATGGCATCTTTTTTTTTATAAAAAAAAGCCAACTTTATATTTTATTGTGATCCGAGCCTACGATCTTATATAGTTTTTCAATAGCAATGGTAGATCCAGGGAAGGGAAGCTAGGTGTTTAGACTTCCCTTAAAGCACCTTATTAATAATAGGACTGGGTGAATATTTGTGATAATTTACAAAGAAAAGTCATCACTGGATATCGATCCAGTCAAATCAAAACCCTTAGGTGTCAATCATTTATGGCGTCAATGGCCTCCCTGGTGGAAACATCACTTTGCGAAAGAACCTACGCTCGTGGACTTGAACGCAAACCTCCGTG
>JAQIXS010003954.1:0-16509 GCA_034700785.1 Rossiulus vilnensis | reverse complement strand
ATCCGGGTTTCGATTCCGCGTCGCTAGTCCCATCGTTTATGCAGGGCCCCCGTTACGCGAGAATCTCGACGGAATTTGGATCGAAGATAGGAATGGTGAGCCGGGATGTGATCCCGGTGAGAAACGTGCAAATCCGCCAGTATCGCAATGCTGCTGAAAACGATAAACAACACGTAATCAGTGCAGCTTCGCCCATGCAAAGTTACGTAACACGATTTCAAACTGAACTATCGATTCTGAGAAGCGGCTTTGGCTCGGCTCACACATGAAATCTGTTTGATACCCATTTGCGTCACTGAGACGCAAACCCCTGTCCCCCCTGGCTGCCAGTCCACCTGCCCTCCCGATCCTGAAAGCGAACAAACGTTGACCACCTTGAAGAAAAACAATAAAAAAATGGCGCTAAATGGCCTGCCGGCTAATGAGAAACCGTTTGCGACAGAGACAAAGGAGGAAGTGAACGGTCATCCTCCAAGGCCGATTAATTCATATGAATCAAATCCTTGTTTACCACGAACTACGTGCGCCGTGCAGCGGACCTGCGGAGGAAATTCCTCTTTGATTAGTCGTCAGACGGCGCCAGCGTCGCTATTTTTAGACCCTGTTCTTGCAATCCAGGCCAGGAATTAATTTGTAGAACGTCCTTAAACGCAATCGAGCAACCAGTATGCGCGTTATCGATGCTTTTATTTAGAGGTTGAATCGCAAATTCTTAAGACGTTTGTGACCCGTACTTTCAATATTCTGATTGCGGAGTTTGCTAATTTTTTCCGCTGAAAAGAGGAGTGGAACAATAGTTTCATGTAAGATCGCGAGGGTCGTTCATAAAGACGTCTGCAGTTGAAGCAGGCTGGGAGTTCACACACAAACATGGAGTTGAAGAGAATGTTTAAGCTCCGGAGTATAGTGAAACCTGTTAATAACGACCACTACCTTAACGAATAAGTGGAAGAAGGCTATGGACAGAACGACTTTTGTTAGTGATGGTATCTGTTGGATTTTAGGGAAGGAAACTGAATCCCGTTCCTTCCCAGTGGCCGGAAAACCTTTAGTTAGAACTTTATGAAGGTCCAGCATTTAGGAAATGTCAGTTCTAGTATTTCGGATTTTAATAGTTTTGTAAATCACCCTTAATGTAGTGCTTATGCTAGTGTTTGGGTGCCGTTATTTAATCGGGATGTCAACATGTAAGAAACCAGGATTCACACTAATTAAGAACTACCGACTTAACTAACAAGCAGGACATGAGTTGTCAGTATACCGGTACGTGCGTCATTGGTTAGATGGCGACACCCCACTTCTCCCCCAATCCCCTCAAATCCGCATCAGAAACAACATGGGAAAAAAATTAGTCCATTAAACCTCTTCAGAGTGGTTCAAGGACGTCCTAACCACACCTCACCAGTCACCATCACCACGGCTCGGATCGACTGATGACAAATGACCTCGGACTTTTTTTTTTTTTAATTTCACCTCCTCCATCTCAGTCCCGCATCTGTATCCGCCAGTGACCAGACACAGCTCGAATTCACCTTCAATGCCCCTGACGTTGGGAAAGGGGGAATAACGGTTTTTCCTAAAAGCTGAAAAATAAATGGACACGATAAGAGCAAGATCAAAGCCACAGACCACAAAAGGTTCACAATTTAATACGAAAACATTGGCGTTCGATTTTTTTTAAACTGTCTAATTTAGGGACTCCAAAGCTAAGCAACATTTTTGGCATCAGTTGCAACAACATTTCAGCTCACCAGACAAACCATTTTAATTCGTCCTGGTGTTTTCTGTTGGTGGCGTTCTGCGTTAAACAGCCTCACCTGAGACCATTCCAAAATAGCCTACTTGATTTTGCAGTTCGTAAAAAAAATGATTCCAGTTAATTGGCCTAACCGCGAAGCATAAAGTGCGCGTCAAAGCTGTTGAATTTTATGACATTCAAAAGCGAACAAACGGAGAACAGACGTCCAAGGCCTCCGTATTTTTAGGCCTGGCGCTGCTAAGCCCCATTATGGGATGATGATGATGATGACTGGCGGTGGTGGGATTACGTGTGCAAATACTCTGGTCATGGATCTATCTTTGAGTCATTCCTCCGTGCCAAGGCGATGTCATTAAACCTGGATTTTTCCTCTGACGTAAACCATAAAACCAATAACATCATCAAAAATGCCACAGCGAAACGACAAGCGCTGGTGAGAGAAAACTTTGGGGGGGGGGGGGGGAGGAAGTAAGGAGGTGAGGGGAGAGTGTCAGGATTGGCGATGTAACAACCTTCGCTTCTCAATAATTCTGATAATTCTGCACTTGGTGGCGGTTTTACTCCTCTGCCCCTGTCATGTTGACACGATGCCCCACTCACCTTGTCTTGTTATTACTGTATCACTAAAAAAAGGAGACCGCGCTATACATAATTGAGGGGTTGATCGAAGGATATTCGACGGTTCTGAATTTCAGCTCTTCATTCGCGATGAAAACACCAGTCTCGGATGATTTACGACAGTTTGTTTACCACGACTGTCGAGGCCACGCTCGCTTTGTGTTTGGCATTTAGAGCGAGAGAAAAAAAAGCAACCAAAGCAAAAAAAAATATTCAGTAAATAAAGTCGAATTTGAGAGCACACGTAATCTTTGCTCTGGAAATGTACCTGTGGTAATTTTCCGCGAAGTCTGGGGAGAATTCAGCCTATCCTGTAGCACGAAACCTCATATCTTCGGGCGATCAGCAACGCCCCCTTCAGGCACGCGTATCCCCCACCACAAGGCGCCATCAACATGTATTTAATGAACTTAGATGAATTTCAAACTTGAAGACATTTACATCTTGCGATAATTACTTAAGTTTTTAGCTAGCATTTCCAGAACAATAGACGAAATATAGGCAAATCTTTTCCCTCCAAAATACATTTTTTGTCTCCATCTGGGGTATTCTACCTACAGCGAAAAGACGTTCTTGTACATTCACACTAGTGGCATACGTTTAGAAAGCAAAAAATAATATTGTGCATAAATTGTATGAAATTTCGCCAAATGTAATAACAAGGCTCCCACCATATCCTCAACATCCCTGACTTTATCAAGGACTTTATCAAGAAGAAAACGGAAACAACAATTAACAATTAATGATATGTGTATTTATTATTTGAAAAGTTGAAAGTGTACTATGGAAAATACAGTAGATGAAATCCCTATTATTGCATAAGTGTCATTAACATACATCCTCTTTTGAACAGTATCACGGTAACTCAAGGCTAGCATTTGATCTGACGAATATTTCTCTGACTTTTGCATGCAAATTTGAAATGTACCTGAATTTTAAAGGTCATTCCTACTTCCCTGGCAACTCCAGGTTTTCCAGGAACCCTGAATAATAATGTAATATAACGTTACTTCAGGGACACCCCGTACGCTACGCTAGGCTGTGACCATTCTTTAATGCTCAATTATAAGTCTGCTGTCTAGCCTTGCATCGCCTATGACAAATGGCCAAAGTTTTTGGGCGATGCCCCATGTCCCACCCCGTCCCCGAAACCCCTGACATAATTCGGGAGAGAAATGCTGAGACATCGCCAGCTGATAGCACTGCAAGGAGGCAGGAATCGGAAATTGAAACGCTAATTCTGGTGATTTGATGGAGGGAGGGTCCGAACGTGGACAGACGCGACCTTGGTGGTCCGATCTGTGCTCTTGTATGGAATTCCTGATCTGGTCCACTTTTTTCGGGACACTTGTTGCGGGTTTATGTGGGACAGTGGGTCGCTCGAGGTTACCGCTTTTTCTCATTCGAAAGCGATCGGGGGTGGGACGTGTTAATTTAATGCGTGGCGACCGAGACCGACGCCCTCCCAAATTGGGCGCCAAAAAGCCAGACGAAAATAACGACGCGTGGGCGACCATCTTGGACTTGGAGGCCCGCGTTCGCGTAACGGATTGAACAATCTCAATTGCTCGAAATTCAGCTTAAGTTACTGATAGAACCTGAACGACCCAGCCGGGAAATAAATTCAGGCGATCGTTGTGGGTGTGGCATGGATGATGGGGCCGATGCAAGGATGCGTTAGACTACTAAATTTAAAATAAATTTAAAATGCAAAGCATCGTCTGCAAGTGCTTAGGAAGTGTCTGGAATCTTACTCTCTGTCCTAATCTCCTTTCGACATGTTGGTTTGTGATAGACTGACAATCTGACATCAGACAATGGTCAGTCGACTCTTTGGCACTACAGTGCAGAAAGCAAAAACTGAACTGCTAATTCAAAGCCTGTGCCAATTACCTGGAGATCAATTCCAGAGCTAAGTATTAGGGAAACCATGCAAAGGCCTGCCCACTATGTTCAGAGCCAAAGGAGTACTAGAACAACCGCACATGTTCTTAAAAAGTGCCCAGCAATGGACTACAAACTCAGCACATGGGCTAATGTGGACACGTCCACTCTACTAGGCCTAGCCCATATAGTGACAGGTTGATCATCGAGGTGAAAGTCTACCTCCCACTTTGGGCCAATCTACATGTACACCAAGATGTCCAACCCCAACAGCAGCGCACATGCACTCTTATTGGCTCACTTTGGAGCCCTCTGTTGGGAAGGAGGAAACTAATCGGAATCCATGGCGTATGCCACCTAGAGCAAATCAACGTCTGGAGGCGTCACCATTGGGATGCTGCAATTCCCAATTCAATTCCACTCAGTACCCTATTGTCAGCAAAGATTTGCCATGTGGTTGAGTGTAAAAGATCAACCCAAGTCATTTATACATGTAGGTTGTTTACCCCAATCGTATTTCCACGATATATTATATGTTTAACATGTCATTTTCTAATACGTATTTTGTCACATTTATAATGTTACTAAGTCAACTGTAGAAGAGGTTAATACGAAAAATATCATACTGTATGTTTGATATAGGTGTTAGGATACACGCCCACATCAACTGAAAGTATCCTGCATTTGAACTTTCGGCATACAGACCGCTACGTGGCGACTATCATTGTAACATCTCAATAGTACCACGCCGAAACGACACCAAAATCACCAGTTTTAATATCCTATCGAGTCACTCGAACACTTCAGGCAGCCTTCAACAAAACAGGTGTCTGGTACAGGATTGGGCTATTAGACGGCGTTTATTTAGTCAACAGACCAACAACCGTTAGCAATAGGAAGGACATACTAGCAGAGTGACGTCACCACAACTCGCATTGTTACGAATTATGATTGTTCTCGTCAAAGGTCTACAAACCCAGAGCGGCGTTTATACCGAGTACAATCAACCGACCTCTGCCCTCGCCGCCAGCGCCATCTACGTCGATCTCCGGCGACCGACGACGACGATCGTTGAACCAAAACTATTTCAGAGTCCCGATCATGTAATGGACGGGTCGGGGCTCCTATCTGGGATTTTTACGAGCCGCGAGTCATTGACTCCGCCGCTTTTGCTACAACAATCAGAGTACAATGTACCGCACGGCGCAACACGTGACAGCGCATTAACGAGCAGAAGAGGAGAGGAGAGGAGAGGAGAGGCGGACGAGCGCAAACCCAACTCTTGCCAAAAAGTGTGTCCAACGGAGAATGGGGAAAAAAACAAGAAAAAAAAAAACTAAGCATAGACAAAGGGGTACATAACCCAGTTATTGACCAAATAGCGGATTAAAGACCCCCACCGGCGCGGCGGCAAAAAGTGGTTAAAGGTCGGCCGAGAGCGAACTGAGTCGTAAATTTGAAAAAAAGAAACCACGTATGCAGATTTAGTCAGGGGGATCACAAACACCCCATGGACGGGGATCGATTTTCGCTTGCCCGTCACTCATCCCATCACGCGAGCTTCCAGTGAAGCAGAAACTTTGCTTCGCGAGTAATGATCCTCAAAATGACCAAAGCTTTTAAATAGTAGGACACCTACAAGTATAATCAGGTGTTAACGTATCTACGCGAAGGGTGCCAAACCCCAAAAATACGCATTTTCAGCTTGATACCGTTTCTGTTTTTGAAATTAAACGTCAGTGTGCAACGTTTGGACTTGTTTGAACGAAATCAGATTAGTGCTATCGATATTGTTCACGAAACTATTTCGTTTTTTCCCCTCTCCTAAGAAGTTGACTTTCTGGCACTTGATATGTTATGGTACGGCATTCTTCATGTAACTTGGTTCAACTTTAAAATTCAGATACACCCGGGGGGAAATCAGAAAAAAAAAATCTAATGAGAGGCGACACATTTCGTGCAATTACATGTATGGTGAATTGCTGCCTATGGCCTGATATCCCTTTGAGAGTAAAACCTCTCCAGAGTTGGACACTTGCGAGTGAATGCGGGAGGTTGAGCAGCTCAAATTCTCGAGAAATAAACCTATCGAGTGGACCGAACATTTCAAATTGGATACTATCGTTCCCAACTCTCGGATGGAAACGAGGCCTTAACACATACCCAAAAATGTTTATTTTAATATCGTAGATGATGAGAATTTTTTAGCGATTGGTATGCATCCACACCTTTATCTCTATCCTTTTGATAGTGATTTCAAGCGTGGAATACCAATCTGTTGCACCCCTCAAGATGCATCAACACAGTAGATGACGCGTGCAGTCCACAAGAACTAGAAAATCGTTTTCAATATGGCGGGCGGTGGGGTACAAACGGTGCCCTCTCTCCCCTGCAGCACTGCTTGCTATGTAGGCCAATGTCATTCTGGAAAGAAAGCAGTGACACACAAACACACAATGGGACAAGTGAGGCGTTTTAGTGGAGCACGGAGAAGGGCGGAGGGAGGCGAAAGTGAGCCGGGCAATCCCAGAAGTGGACATGACGTCACTGGGACCATGAAAACAATCCCGCACGTGCGTTGAGAGGCACGGGTCTCTTGCTCTCTTGGCCCGCTGGCCGCCAGCACCAAGGACCAGTTTTTGGTTTCCTTGGCCTCGATTTGCGACCCGGGGATGCATTTGTTTTTTTAGATGTTGGTGCATTTGGTTTTTCTTCTCGAATAATTTTCACGATTAATTATTCACACCGACTCACCGCCCCCTGGAAGCGATTTCGAGAAGTTCGTCCGAAGAGTTTATTTGCGTGAATAAGACGCTTGGAATTGGGGTCAGAAGACGGCGCTGGAAACAATCCGAGTCCAGATGTCTGTGGCCCATGAAGCGCAACAAGGAGTCGTAATGATTATTCAACAAGAAGCTTTGAAAATCAATCGAGAAATACAGACAATAAATACAGGGTGTCCTCCTCGTTTCGAACAAGCAAAAAAAAACTGCATTCCAGCGCTATTTTTAGCGAAAGCAGAGTTCGATAAATTGCTTATTTTTCTTTAACCCGATGCTAATTATATATTGCAGAAAAACACCACGGAGGGGATTATGAAGGAAATGCCAATTTTCAAATTAGGTCGCTCAGCCATGACATCTTTGTTCTGGCGAATAATAATAATGAAAAAATGGCCGGCGCTCGTAATTCGTTCGCGCATTCCCGTTTTATTATGCGGACGGCTTAGACGTCGCGCATAGAAATATTTTAAAAAAAATAATCGCCGAATATAAATTTCCTATTTGTTTTAAGCGTGGAAATACGTCCGTGTCCAGAGGTGTACAAGGTGAGCAAGTTTCCCCTCGTCGTAATTTTTCATGCACTAGTTAGCCTTCGACTGCCGTTCCTGAACTTTCAACTCTTGTCCACCATTATTTCGTTTTTACACTTCCCATTTCAGTTGCCTCGTTCACGGACGGCCGGCTTTCTAATCAAACGCGATTTAGATCACGAATGTAATTTGCTTTTTCGTGGTCTTACCTGAGAATGCGTGCTGAGAGTGACATCATGGGTGGCAACTGCTTCTGCGGGGCGAGTCAGGGAAAATCCATGTCCAGATTGAAATGCGTAATTTTCGGATCAGATTTTTCAATGTCTTGGAAGCCGAAATTCGTGTCCTCAGAGTTCAGACCGTGCTTTTGACGTTGTTAAAATGTCGGATTTTCTATGTCCTTGGAACTTTGAAGCACTTTGTGGAACGCAAGCAAGATGACGGCCCCGTCTGGTTCCAACATGCACCTCATGCAAATCGGGACATCTAGTGGCAAAAACGCCAACATTGCCCATTTGCTTTCCACAGAAAAGGACCAAAATCGCATAGCCTGTTTGTTCTTTAGCTACAAATTATTCCGTGTGTTTTTACTTTTTTTTGTACAGTATTAGGTATGATAGACGTATTGGTTTTAAACAAGGATGTAAAATTAGCATTTATTTTTTAACCACTAGTGGACGTTCTGGAAACATTTAGCACATGGAAATTTAGGATCACGCCACAGTATCGATCGTCGCTCACATCACGTTTATTTTTAAATTTTTTCTTTATCGAACAAAATTGCTGCCTACAGCACGGACCAATGCTCGAGTTCCTCTCTTGAATAGCAATGTCAAAGTGCGGACTGCAAACTCAAGTCTGCATGAGTGCCCCAAATAAAGTAATAAATTAATCGTTATTACGTATTTATGACCAGACCCCCAAGGCCGGGGATAGTGATACGGTATTGTTTATGTGAAGACTAAAGTGTTATATTCACAACTAATCACGGTCGTCGTGATTGCACGTGTTTGCTAAAAGTCCGTCAAAACCATAGTTATTTTAATGGGAGAGGAATTTTTATTATTGTATTTTAATGATGGAATTAGTATGACTACACTAATTCCGTGATGCTCGAAACCAAAGAAAAATGTTAGCCAACTTTCCTTCCAGTTTAAAACTGCAAAAATCTGTAGTGCAGGACTGTTTTTCAGAATATTTTTACCGGTAAAGAAGAAATCTAGCATGATCGTTATTTGGACTATAGGAGTCCATCAGTGAAAGTTATGATTTGGTTGGGAACAATGTATGAATGTACAAGATAACAATATAATTTGAAAGGGGCAAGTTTAATTTAGAAAAAAAATGGCAAATTTTCAATTTACACAAAACAACGCAAACCCTAGTGGACGACCAATTCTAAACGGAAAATTAGCAAATACCGGTAAAACAAGTATTTGAAATAAAAGTACATTATATCGTTATTTTTGCATGGTGGGCATCCTTTTGGGTCGGGCTTACCCTTTCAAATGTCGACAGTCGAATGTCTTGAAAAAGACGATACATGTATTAACATTAAATTTTGACATCATTTTGTCAAAATTTGACCCTTTTTTTCTGTTCAAAATGGTGTTTCTTTGTCCAAATAAATTAAGTAACTGCATTTGCGAAGTAGAATTAATAGGCTATTACACATCTACACTGTATTTGAAACAAGATGACTAATCGAGAAATGGACAGCACAGTTATTTACAGTGTGACTTGAAGGTACATGTATGTACAGCAAGCATTAGCTATTCTTGAATGAACTCTTGGCTTAGTGTTGTTGCGTTCTGCGAGGCAAGTGTTTTGAACTTCCGTTAATTAGGTCTAGTGCAACGGTACATGTATATAATGGCGCAAAACAGGTTTGACTCATAAGCACGAGGCGTACGCATAAATAAAGCCATCCCTACTCCGAAGCAGCAGACCAATTAATTGTTTATGCCTACTTCGCCATTTTCATAAGGTAATCAAAAGGGTCAACCGCCTGTCATCACTCCTGCTGTGGGTGGGGGTGTGGGTGGGTTAAGGTCGCTTTCTATTCAACATAGTACATGGGCCCCGTGCGCAAATAACATACTAAATTAATTACGCTATAACAACAAGAAGAAAAAAACGGCACGAGTGGGAGCGAACGTAGTTTGCTGATTATAGCTAATGCGCAAATATTATGCATTTTGCTGAAATCATGCATCGAAGAGGTTAACCCCCTAGGTAAGAGCCAGAGAGCCCATTTGCATTTTCCCCCTTGATAAACACACCAAATGAGCGCGTAGGAAAATGCGTCTGAAAGGCAAACGTTCATTTCAATGATCTCGTAAATAATGAATTAGAAAAGGAAAGGCTGGTATTTGCTGAAATAGGAGCCCACGTTGCCAATATGCGTGATTAGGACCTCAATTTGTCTCCTGGTGGTGGGCACATCAACCAACTATCGCTACACATTGTACCGCCAATGGCTCATTAGGGCGAAAATTATTATCCTTCGTTGGATCCGATCCCATTTTACTCGGTAAACATGGATCGGTTGCCACGATATAAATAAAAAAAATAAGCAAAAAATGATTGGAACGACTTTGAAAACAGCCACTAAGGAAAAGGAATATATTGAGTCTGTTGAATTGGGCGTCCGAAAACGAAAGAAATCGACAAAAGAAACCGACTGTATAAGGTTGAAAAAATTATGCACAATCGTTTGAGTTAGCATTTAATATTTCCGTTAAACGGTGGTTGAACCCAGGCGGATCGAAAACTGATCATGTGCATTGTAAAAAATATATTTACGGAACTTTGTGAGAATTTTTGGAAAATGGAATATTTTGTGGAAAAAAGGTTGCCCATTTTCATCATGTGATCAGATTTATTTCCAATCTGAACAGCGTGATCAAACACGACGTCTTCGAACTGCAAAAGGACATTCCAGAACCGAAAATTTGGGGGATTCGGTACGTGGCATAAAAAAAACTTTCAGTTTCTGAAATTTTAAGCCAAATTCTCTGATCAAGACAGAATTGCGAATGGAGTCGACTAAGTCACTAATGTTCTCCCTCCATTAAGGCAGACGCAAAAGTATGCCCACAATGACAAAAAAATTCACATTTTTGTTTTAAACACTTATTTTAATTGGTAAGTTTTTCCATGTAGACTTTTGTTGTCCCCTGGGATCTAGGCTATTTGTTATCATTTGAAAATCGCTGCCAGAAATAAACAAATAAATACACTTTTAAAAAAAACCGTCGTGCGACCTCCGATGCCCACCTCGAGAGGTTTCATTGAAAGGAAAAACACGTTTTCGGAGGTCACTTTATGTGGTTTTTTTAAAAAGTTTATTTAATCTTAACTAAAAGGAACATTTTCAAATTACAAACAAAAAACAGCTCAGACCCAAAGTGGCCAAGCAATTCTATTCGGGGAAAAAAATAGCAATTTTAATAAGTATTTGAAGCAAAAATATGTAAGTTTTTTGCAAGATGGACAACCGTAAACCTTTGGGGGGGAGATTGATCCCCTATTCCCCCCTTCCTGTAGATCCGTACTGGGTTTATTCACCCATAAACACTGTTGACGTTCCTATTTGAGCGCAAAATGGCGTTCGTATCGATAACGCTGCATAATCCCATCTATTTAATTTCGCTTTTGTTTATACGTTCGCTGCGAGAGAGCGAGAGCGGAGAGGAGGGCCTTGAACCGGGCGAAAAGTCGATAGCAATGCGAGTGGCAACAAATAAGCGCGTTTTCTGCTCCGCAGCAGCAATTGTTATGAATTGGGTCATTGTCACCGGCGCTCAGCGAGAGACTGATGCGAGTCGACGGTGGCGCCATCCGGCGGCCGCGAGTGGCAACTGGGGCAGAGGAGATTTTCTCTCTGGTTAAGGTCATGCTCCCATTACATGCATCACGGAATGGGGAAGGATGTTGTTGCCGCTGCTGCGTGCAGTCCTCCACAACGCTGACTATAATCAATGCCAGCAGCAGCAGCACACTCATCGCATATGCTAACAACCCTAACGTTACCGAACACAACAGTCGAAAGTGAGAAGGAGAGAGAGCAGGAGCCACTGCACTCACTGGCTGGCTGGCCCACCAGAGACACTTGGATTTTACGTTCGGAGAGATTTTCATCGGACTCGATTACGGATCCTGAACTCAGAAGAAGAAAGTGAACTTTTTTTTCTTCTTTTCTGGGAGCGTTCCATCTTGGAAAAGTGAAACAGCTCAGCCGGTCACTGGGCCATTTCACGAAACTTTGATCGCTGCTGGAAAGTTGAGCTCAGCGCTCGACGATCGCATCGTTTCGGCCACAAACAATGGATTAAACTGCGCCACACTGTGATACCACGATGAACCCCACGATTTTGTGACAAAAAAGTCGAACAGGTAGGACTTTAACGATATTAGAGGAAAAATATGAAAGCTGCGAAAACGCGAATTGGACCATTTTATTAAGGTCTGTTAATGGAAAATGACCCGATGAGTTTTTGGTGAATATAGCCTAACTAGAAAAACATTGTTCCAATGAAGAAATAATAGTAAAGCATTGCAATTTTAGGAGGAAATAGAAACTGCCGTAAAATTGTAAGCCAGGATAATTATACAAATCTTACAAATTTAGAATTTAGTAGAAATATATAATAATAATAATAATGAAAACATTAAAATTGAATAAAAAATTGTTCTTCGAATAAGAATTAAGAGGTGAAGAAACAAAAACCACCCGATGAGCGATGAGGTGTTTATTAAGTTATAAACAGCACAGTACACTTTTTTGAACCAGCTCATTGTAACAAATAATAGGCTAGTTACATTTTAAATAAAAAATAAAAACTCGGGAAAACCGTACCTAATGGAATTTTCCAATTTAATAATAGTAGAAAAAAAACATTTCAGTCAGACACGCACATATAAGCCTAGTCACCGATTTGACATTTTTTCATCGATATGTTGGAAATGAATATTTAATCGTACTTTAACGAGTCGTCAAACTAAAAGTACTCGGAGACTCAGTTCTTAAATAACTTTATCGTTCGAAAAATCAATAAATATTCGTTAAACCGAGTCAAATTAATTGGAATATAATTACATACATGTTTTAGATGAACTGATCTAGTTAGTAAGTGTTAAAAACTGAAACTCTTTGCCAATGATGTGCAATGGAAGTTAGCGTGCCACAATTCAGAAGATTGATTTTTGCTGAAAATAGTTGCAAATGTAATGGAAATGTGTTGCGTGACACAATGGACGATCTAAAAATAAAAGCATAGTAAGACGGACGCGAGCACGCATGATACATGCGAATATTTTTGGTTTTGAGCGAGAAAACGTTTCGACACGTCACGTCAGGGCGAGATCCTGATTTCGCAAAATTACGTTACGGCTATCTGTAAACATTTACAATTACGCTGTTTAATTATTGCGAACACCAGGGCTTTCCTTTAACTTGCTCGCGTAAAATGTAACAAGTTGCTGTGTCATGACTTTGCGAAATCCTGCTCAGAGAGTGTTTAGCAGGACTGCTAACACAGTTGTAGAACAGAATAAACAATGAAATCAGTGGGAGAAAGCAAAATGATCTTCCATTTATGAAATGAAGACATTTCGAAAGTCACTTCTTTTAAATTAATAAGCATATCGGAATACATCAGGAAAAAAACGAGAAAAAAACCCAGTAATGTCATATTTCAGTTATTGCAATCACTGGTTTAAAAGAGGAGCACTTATGCGAAGGAGGAATATCAAATTTCGATGACAAAATTGGATTTAAAGAAGAAATCAGTTTTTTTTAAAGATTATTTTCTCCTGTTCTAGCAAAGAAAGAAATCTGGTTATGCACTACTTTTTCAAACTTCTCTTCATGGACCTGGATGATCGTTTTTTTCTGACCGGAAACTAGCCTACGAACACAACATAGTTTCTTAAACAATTTAGCCTACGTTTGCTCAAATCGTTTTAAAGTATTTTTTTCCGCACCGGAAACTACTAGTCCAACAAGAAAATTTAGTGAAAAACTTGACATTTAATAAATTTACAATGCATAGGCTATCCACCGTATCTGCAAAATTTTCAGCTGTGGGATTTGCGAGTTGTGCAACAATGTTAAAAGGCATTGTATCTAAAAAAAGAAACTGCTGTCAAAAATGTAATTTTTCAACTATTGTTGACACAACTGCAACGACTCAATTCTGCCTCAGATCGCCACCTGTTGTGAACTATAAACTTGGGAGGCATACTATCTGTCAATGGCATGTATGAATAATTTTCGTGCGCAAGAGTGTGCAAAAATACCTAACAAAGTCGAAACATTCCTGGCCCCAGCAGCGGTCAAAATGCCCAATGCCAATGACGATGACTTTTGAGACACCCTGTATACCTTCACTACCATGGAAAAGAGCCTCTGAATTTCGACTTTCGTTACATGTATGACGACAGAAAAATTCCCCGCACGTGGATATTCAGAGAAAAAGTGAGTAAGTAGGGTAGGGGGAAGAGTGCGGTAGAGATTCGCTGAAATGACGTCACGACCTCCGAAAGACGTGTTCGAGAAGATCAAGTTTGTTGCCATAAGTGGGGGGATTCAGGGACAGGAGACAAATATTTATTTCTTGCTCAAAGTCAAGTGAAGTGGAAAATGTTTGTTTTGAAAGTGAGCACCCGTTATCAGCAAGGCGCTGATAACGACAACCCCCGGCGGGTAATCGAACGCGACGGTAAAATATCGAGGTGGTCAGCTCGCCCTTTGACCGTTGGTCAAACGGGACGCTTGTGAAAATGTGGGTCAAGATTTGTTGTGATGCGATAGCCGGTCACCAGGGGCTCGATTCTGGCCTCCTCATTGTGAAGGAGATCCAGTTTGCCCACGGAATAACTACTTCCTTTTCCCAATTAACGATAACACCTCCCCTACTGTTAACTACTTTGTCCTTGAAGACAGTCGAGGCGGCCTCTGTCCGAAAAGCCCGCAAAAAAAAAAGAAGTCCATTTTTCGTCCATTTAAATTGCGTGTCTAGACGAAGAGGAAATCGAACGTGCCTGGAATGGAGAACGTAGGACGAGATAGTTTTGGCCACTTCTGTCTTTTCCGCACCTCCACCAACAGGTGGGGGTCCCATTTGCATTTCTACCGACAAGTTTGGACACCCTCTGGAGTGGAGAGGCACCATGTACTGATTATGTTTTAGAATATTCGCTGCTCATCGATCTTCTGTACTCTGGACACGTAGTCTTGACAGTGTTTACAGGATTTGGTTATGTAAAATCAATGGAATTTCCAGTGCCTTAACAATTGCGTAACTGATTTACGCCATACTTAAAATGACTCAATCTAAGAGCGATGAATTATTTTTATTATAGCAGTTGTTTGCGTACAAAGAACACGTTTTTTTAAAAAGGTGGATAAACACATGGCGCATTCAATTATTTCGTAAAATGCTTTTAGTGTTTTTTAAACTGTGAGATGATTAAATAAAAGTCGTTAAAATAAGCTGCCAAAATGCAAATATAATGATGGTCAAGTAAAATGTGGTAGTTAAGGGAGGGTGGAAGGACGGTGCTTATAGGAACACCTTAAGTTGGATCTTACATGGCAACCGAATTAAAGTTGTTAGTAGGTCTATGCGTTAATTTAGACGGGGGTTTCGGTAGGAATATTAACAGTTGGTTTTGATCGTGGGAGTTGGGTGGGGCCTAATCGTACTAGCTAAGCCCGTCCCAAATGTCCCATTTTTCCCGTACCATGGAAAAAATCTACATTTTTGCTTCAAATACACATTGCGATTTTTTTTCCAGTGTAAAGGCGTTTGTCCAATAGGGTCTGAATTATTTTTTATAACTTGAAAACGTTCCGTTTATAAAAAACACACACGCCTAAAAGCCACCGTTATGCGATCTCCGAAAACGAGTTTTTCCCTAAATGTAATCTTCGAAGATGGGCATTGCAGGTTCCATAACGATTTATTTCTTCAAGTTAATTTAATTTATGGGACATTTTCAAATTATAAAAAGATGGCTCAGACCCTAGCGGATCACTTATACGAGGGAAAATTTGGCAATTAGGCCTATAATAAGTATCCTGAGCAAAAATGACTTAATTTTTTGCATAGTGGGAATACTTTTTGTGTCAGCCTTAATCTTTGAATTACCTGTTTTGTGCACTCCTATATACTACGAAATTAAGAAACTATGTTTGTTAAGCGCAGTTAGGAGCTGTAGAACACGTTTGGGGGGATAACAGGGGTGTTGATGTTGAATTAGATTTGTTGAAATCGCCAATTGTGATGCTAACCTTTTCAAATACAGTTGTCATTGAGCGCTGTTTAGGTTAGGATCACTGAGAACGCCATTAATTTTGAAAATTTCACAATCCTAAAAGAAGAAAAAAAATACGTTTTCATCTCCTATGGCAGGTAGTTGTCGAAGCGTGACACCATTTTTGAACAGCGCTTTTGTTCCTGGCTGGCGAAACCAGGAAGGCCATCTGTAAATCTCCAAAAACAGGACAATACGATCGCCACGCGATAAAGGTATTAATTACTAAAATAAACCACGTGATTAAAGATTACAGATAACGCTAACGGGCGAATTCGTGCAACGAAGTTAGAAAAATAAATTCGCGGCGAGCGTGACATAATCGAGTCAACTATATGCCATAAATCGTCCCACACTTCCTGTTTGGACGACTTTTAAGGGTTTTTAATAGCGTCAGGTTTTTTACGGCGTTGCGTCAAAGGCTAATGGCGACGTGCTGCCCATTCCAATTAAAAATCTGGCCTTTCATAGAACTCAAGAAAGAGTTAGGAAGCGAACAGGTTTTCGGGGGCATGGGAGGCACCGATCAAGTGCCCGGGATGGCTGCTCCCAGAGAATGTCATAATAACGGATCGGTCTGGCTTTTCTTAAACTAAAAAACCCTCTTTAATAG
>JAQIXS010003953.1:0-16513 GCA_034700785.1 Rossiulus vilnensis | reverse complement strand
ATAACAGCGCAGTTTCCCATAATGCACTGCACATCCCGTGAATGCGGTCTGAACGCCCCTCATTTTTTATTGCTTTTCGTGCTCGCGTTTCGATCCCGTTCGGCTAAACCGAACGCGTTTGGAATCCTGTCTGAACGGGGTATTAGACAATGCTTACTGTATTGATAACCACTAGCTACTATTTGTCTGTACAGAGTTTAGTTGATGCTGGTGAAGCTCAATGGGGCACTGAAGAGTCTGTGTTCTTGACCATACTGGCCACTAGAAGTTATCCTCAATTGCGCAAAACGTTTCAGGAGTACTTGAGTTTGACTTCCCGAACCATTGAGCATGCCATTGAGTCGGAACTTTCTGGTGACGTTAAGATGGGGCTGTTATCCATTGGTACAGTTTGTCATAGTGGTTGCCAAGTTGCTTACTCGAATGATGGCAGATAATTATGTTAACAGTTAATTTCAATTTCAGTTAAATGTGCGCAGAACATGGCAGCCTATTTTGCACAGCGCCTGTACGAGGCCATGAAGGTTGGCTTTTATTCTTATGATTTCCCAATTTGTTTTATATGGACAAATGTTGCAGTTTCGATGCTTCTAATTGTGTTTACAGGGTTCGGGAACTGACGACAACACGCTGATCAGAATTATAGTCACCAGATGCGAAATGGACATGAAACTGATTAAAGAAGAATTTGAGAAAGCTTATGGAAAATCTTTGGCGCATTTCATCGCGGTAATGTATTGCTGGATGATGTGTGGCCCTGTGTTTGACAAGCAATATAACTTTTTTCTTGTCCAAAATTTAGGGAGACACTTCCGGCGATTACAAGAAAGTTCTGCTCGGCTTGATCAGAGATTAAGAATTCCCCATAATTCATCAAAACTCAGTTTATTTCTACTTAAAAATAAATATTTGTCATATACAAACATTTACGAGTGGCTAGTGCTCACCATGAACGTTACATTAATAAATAATGTTATTGGTGTTGACAGTACAGTATATTCGTGTCTTCTATTTAGACACTGGCTGGTTGGGGCAAACAGTAGGCGCTGCAAAAAGATTCCCGCTTTTCGCACAGAGAAAAAGTGAGCCATGGAATGTGCTAACTTCGTATGTTAGTAGCTGTATAATTTATCTTTGGTTCTAATTAACTCTTTAAACTGATATATGTTGAAAGTAAAATGTCCGCTGATCTCTTCAACAGCGAAGTAGAACGCCCCAGTCGTTCTTCAAGTCCCAGTCAGCCCTGGTGAAAAGATCAGTACATGATTCTTTACCGCTAAAGATATGTGGGGGTTTTTCGACTGCTGATATCAGCATGCTTAGTGATAACCACGATTACAGTGGCTTTTTGGACTACCAAATTCAGTATGGTGAATGATATCACCACATACCAGTATATCTGCACTGATCTTTCCACCAGGGAGAGCGGCCGTTAGTGCAGGAATTGGACGGGTGGGAGGAGGTTTCAGAGTGGGAGCTCGGTGGCGTTGCCAGCAGCCACGGTACTGTTTTCAGAGCCGGTCGAGTTTGAAGACAGCTTGATCAAATAGGACACGACCTCGGGCGGAGCGTCTTCTAGGACGGTCATGTTGGTTCCGTTGTTTGTCAGCTGGTTAATGTCCACCACGGGGATTTCGTCTCCGTCGAGATCCATGGAGCGTGCGAACGGGAAAAAGCGGGAAAAGAACGACTTGATGATGGAGGTGGTTGAAGGAGCTCCCTGTGACGGCGGTGGCGGCGGGCGGTTGAAGTTCGGGTTGAACTGCGGCGGCTGATTGGGATTGAACTGCTGTTTCTGACCAGGATTGAATTGCGGCTGCTGCGGGGGTCCCCTCACGAAGTTGTCGATTGGGGGGTCGCTGCGATCGGGAAGATGCACAGCTGGGAAGTGCTGTGGCGGAGTCGGGGAAAATCTCTGCGGATTGGGTCTTTCGTTGGCGTGCATGTTGAACGCGGGGATGCCGGGCAGGGAGATGGGGGGACCTGGAAGCGGGTTATCGGGGCTGGAGCCGAGCGGGCCGGAGGGGCGGGGGAGGGGCAGGGGGATCTGGACGGGGCGTCGCTCGGGCTCCTGGGGCCTGGGCCGCACTTGGGCGTTGGGGTTGAGGAGCTGGGGGGCGACGCCGACCGGTCCGGAGGGCCTGCTCAGGGGGAAGTGAGGGTTGACGTTGGGCCCGCTGGTCCATTGGGGCGGTCCTTGGTGGAATCGGTCGTTGGGGGGCGCTCGGTTGTCGAGGACGATGGGGTGCTGGCTGGAGTGCGGGAAGGGTGGGGATGAGAACTGGACGCGATCGCCAGCGAATGGCCTTGGGGGGCCTCGGGTAACTTCGTTTTCGGCTGGGTTTGGGATCATCCAGAGCTGGTCGTTGTTGGGACGCACTGCAAACTGCTGGTCGTTGTTGGGACGCACCGCAAACTGCTGGTCGTTGTTGGGACGCACCGCAAACTGCTGGTCGTTGTTGGGACGCACCGCAAACTGCTGCTGGGGATGGGGGGGCTGATTGGCGGAGTGAGCTGGCATCGGTCCCGGGCGTCTGGAGGCTGCCTTCTGCGCTTCGTTGTAGAAGAGAACTCCGTCCTCTGGGCTGCTCGTGGCGGTGGTTTCCAAGGGCAACGCCGGGCGGGTCGTCTTCCGCATGCGCTTGGTCTTCGGAGGGGCGGTCGAGGGGGGCGCGGTAGGACCTGCGAACGGGCGCCAGGCGGACTGGACCCCGTCGGGTTTGGTGCGGGGTGGGGGCGGTGTGAAAGACTTGGGCTTGGCCGGGGTCGAGGAGACAGCGTCGCTGCGGTCGTGGAGGACAGCGGTTGTGATGCTTTCCTCCTCGTCGTCGTGGTCCATGTCCGTCCAAGAGGTCTCCATAACGACGGCGGTGCTCTTCCGGTCGCTTCCTGCCCCCTGGTGGTCCTGCTGATCCTCCTCGATGGCGTGCGCGTACTCGCCCGGGGCCACTTTGACTACGGCTTCCTTTCCAAACTGGCCGCTCTGGTAGGCGTTGGAGTAGGCGTACACTTGGTCGATGCCTTTGTTGAAGGCGGATGAGGGAGCCTTGACTCGCGTCTTAGATGGGCTGACCCCCGTCCATCCGTTCCTGAGGTTCGGGGCTAGTTCCTCCTGGTATTGGACGTCCATCTTGTCCGCTGCCACTCCTGTCTTCTCAGAGGCGGTAGTGGGCTCCTGATGCTCGGGCGTCTTGGTGAAGCCCGAGGGCCTGCTGCCGCCCTTGTTGTACTTGTTGTAGAGCTCGTCGAAGCTG
This sequence comes from Rossiulus vilnensis, assembly GCA_034700785.1. Lineage (NCBI taxonomy): Eukaryota > Metazoa > Arthropoda > Diplopoda > Julida > Julidae > Rossiulus > Rossiulus vilnensis. Next base: position 13,259 of record JAQIXS010003953.1, on the reverse strand, counting down.
ATGTACTGGATGGTGGGGTCGCGGCCGCTGCCGAAGCGCCGCGTCAGGTTCGCCTGGTTGGCGTACTGGACGCGGGCGTACGTGGATGACGTCGTCGGCGCGTTGAAGAGGGCGCTTCCGTCGTCCGCCGCGGTCCACTGGACGATGGCCAGGACCACAAGGGGCAGAAGATGAGCGCGACGGAAGAACGCCTGAAGGAGAAACACAAATTAGGTTTTTCTAAAGCAAAATTCCAGGAATAAAATGCAAAAATGAGTGTCGTGGCCGTAACCGGAAATGAGTTCATCAAGAAGCTGAAAGTATCAAGTTAAGTATCAAAAATTACTCCTTTTTGCTTAAAATACTTATTGTAATTGTTAATTTTTTTGTCGTTTAGAATTGGTTGTCCGCTAGGGTCTCAGTTATTTTTTTCTAATTTGAAAATGTCCCATTTATTTAGAAAATAAAATTTAAATTAACTTCACAAAAATACTATGCAACCTCTGATGCCAAAGTTTCGTTGAGGGCAAAATATCCGTATCAAGATAATTTATTTTATATATAAACGACATCTTAAGATTATAAGAAATAACCAAAGCTCTAGTGGACAACTAATTCTACCCGGAAAACAATTTAAGCAATAAGTATTTGAAGAAAAAAATGTGTTGAATGTAGTGATTATTTTACATGGTGGGCATCCTTTTGAGTCAACCTTAATTCTTAGGAAACCCACCTTCCCGTATTTTGATTCAAACATTGGTTCAACTCATTTGATAAAACCTTTGCTATTTTTTTTCTAAGAGTTCATAACTGGTTACATTAATGTAGAACGGCAATAAATAATAATACATGTAATATAAAAAAACTCGTTCAACTGAACACACCGATGCGCTTGCACAGGCGATCACAAGGAGATCCACCCAAAGTGGAGGAAGATAGACATTCCTTGAATAAGTTTGATAATTTCAGAGGGCAGCGGTTATGATATTGAATTTTTTTACGCTCCCTCCCAGTTCATTTTTTTTCAAGATTAATCAAGAGGAAGTTGTTTTCATGACCCGCATAGCAGCCCGAGGCGTGACCTTCCATTGTTTGCTTTGGCAAAGCGGTTAATGGGCCACCTTCCCCGTCGCCCCTCCCAACCGCCCCACTTAGATTCGAAACAAGGACTTTGGGTCCCTACATCATCTCGCTCATCCGGGATCATCCCGCGACCTCAGGCCGGGATTTCGGAACAGGATCTAGGCTAAGCTCTTTATACTGTGCCTCTGCTGACAAGTGGCACTTCTCGAACCACTGCGCCGCCCTGGCCCAGTTTAACACCCAAGAGGCAAATAGCATTTAAGGGCAGACACGAATGGGCCTGATGGGGTCGAGGACAATGGAGGTCAACCACAGTTCGACGACTAACACATTCCAGCATCGCGACCCAGGTATAGGCCAAGTGGGTGCAATAAATAAAGGACAATCAACGAATGAATTTAGGTTAAATCGAACAAATCCATCCTTTCGTGTTGGATTGCGTGCAACGTACACCTAATCTTAAAAACGTGTTTAAAATCTGCCACCCCCGCGTCGCTTACCAAATCTGTTCTAATTCTATGAGGAGAACATTCCTGTTCATTCACTTATTATAACTGCGACACTTATTTATATCTATGAAGTATTGGTGTCCACTAATACTCGGCACATTTGACATCAGTTGAAAATATCCTATTTATTTTTTTAAAAAAATCAACATGATAAAACCCATAATGTAATCTCCGAACTTGAGATTGGAAAGTTACACGTTGGATTTTCCTGTGTTTACTTTTTATGTGGCATTTTAAACTGATCTGAAGTAAAATGAGGAGAAAACTAGTAACCACTACTTTATGGATGAGGTAGGGAATCGTTTGCGGTCATTTAAAAAAATGTAACCCTCTGACTGATTCCAGTATATCAAATTATTTTATCATTTTTCAGGATGGCTGACAGTGACACGCTCCGTTGCAAGTTTAAGTGCACGAACTATGCCAATAAGTTTATAGTAACGATCATTATCAATTGTGCTAATAGGGCTGTTAATTAACGAGGCATATAAAGCTCTCTATTCGTCAGCAGTGGCGGCATTTTGAATGTACAGCTTAGCATTGTCCTCACTTCCGTTGAGGATATGCATTCAAGATGCACTTCGTTCACAAAACATACGGATATCGCACGCGTCACCTTCCCTGCATTTTTTCCGCTCTCAAAATGGGACCATGCCAAGATGAATGACAAAACCACAGGTAGACGATATCTACGATTTGGTTCCTGTTCTAATTAAGTCCACCGGCGCATAGTCCAATATAGATGACCTTCTGGCCCAAATCGCCCACCTCCTTTTCATCGGAAACATTAACTGGTGAATAAGAAACATGCCAATGCGGCGGTAAACAACCGTTTGCAGTTAAAACTATTTAGATTATCTAAAATCCGGATTCAATCGGCAACTAGCACTCCACCTCAATTAGTTTTCTGAATAAAACGGTCGTTTTCTTGTTTACCTGGAAAAAAGAAAGGAGGTCGGCAGGTGAAGGTCAAGGGCATGGAACCACCACGGGAAGAAATGACCCTCATTCTGGTTTCCCCTCATGTCCTGCGCACTCCTTTCGCCCCCTTTCAAATTTAGCCGAGTTACTCATTTTTTGGGGTAGCAAACGACCCAGGGCTACGAGGTAGATCACTCGTGCGAGGCATTACAGAAAAACAGGATACAAGATGCGCTAACGAGGAACGAGTGGAGCACGCGCTTTTATACAAATTTTGCAAAACATTATGCTCGAAATTGCAATTGCACGAGCGCTGGAAGTTCATATCTCATCAGCTTAAAACTGTTCAGACTTTTTAAAAAAAATTAATCTGGTGTTGTAAAATTCACCTCTAGCTACCATTGGTAATTTATTATTTGTTACCCCCATGCCTATGACAAAACTTTAAAAACCGACATTTTTGTTATACAAACAATGTTCCACTCAAATATGGTAAACAAGTGGTCCTTCTTAGTATTTTATAGTCATTTTCACACACCTGTTCAGCTGTTCTCTGGTAAATTAATCTTCAGAACCAATTTCTCACAAAAAACAATAAGCGTTCGCAACAATGAGATTTATTTATCGAGCATTATTTATGGTGCGGGGTAGTGGACATTTTAGCCATTTAGAAGCATTTCACGTATAGCCCAAGTCATTGTTTTTGTGTTACCTAATTATCTGGCGCCATAGCTTCTTTTATGGAACTGTCCAAGGGTCGTGAAATCTTTCCACAATTTTACTGACAAGAGAATGACCGTCATTTTATCTTTCTCCAGTATTACGTGTATTGAATCATTATAATTGGAATTTGGGCAAAATATGGTCCACGTCATGGACCCATTTTACTTTGCTAAAGAAACTTACTTCACGCAGCAGGTGCACCCGGAAGTAACCGCAAATAGTAACTACCTAAATGAACCTACATTACACGCATTTGAGCGGTTGGAATAGCTGCCTTGTTGGCACGCGGCACTGAATGTGCTCAGTATTTATTAAACCACGATGGGTGCATAATTATACCAGCAATTTCATTTTTTAGAATTTTGCGAGTGAAGTGTTTATTATTTGGATAGGTAATGTAACTATTAGATCTCTTATTGGAGGTAACGTTAGCTGTAATGGCCTGACCTACAACATTGAGAGTAAACTCAACAGGAAGAAATTCAATTTCGAAAAACAATTCAACTGGAAACAGTTTTTGCGCGATAAAGGAAATAAATGTAAACCCTGACTTCAAATAGGTTTTTTTTCTATACAGCCACTTATATTTGCGGTGTTTTTCCATCGTTTTCTTTGAATTTCTCACGATGACATTGACCTTCGACCAGATTCGAAAACACATACTCTCAGAGCCTGCTCCGTTTAAAACTTTCGAAATCAACGTCATCTTGATCAAATAATCTCGATGTGCTATCCTGGCGCAGCGTAATGTTAAGACACCATGTTTGAATTTTCATCTATTGGTATCGTAAAACAAATGTAACATCGTGTTTTAAGAGATCCAGAGTTCGTGTAAAACTACCGAAAAATCTAACCTGGAAGATGGATTAGATTCATGCTTACCATGGCTTTGAAATGCTTCATGGTTGGACGAATATCCACTGTTGGGAATCTCCAAGAAGGAACAACCGCAGACGATTGAAGATGTCGTCAGTAATTTAAAACGTAGTTGGTTTCAGCTGTCGTAGTATGGTGCAGTAAATGCAAACGCAGTTTCCCTCGAGCATAGCGCAGAAGCGGTAACGGTACTTGTGTCGGTGCTTCGCCCGCTGCTTACCTTTTTAAAAACGCCAAAACCTGTAGTCGGTCAACCTTTTTAGCTTCGACACTGAGACGGTCACTCGTGCACTCAGCCAATCATAACGCAGCTTTTAAAGAGAAAAAAATACAGGTTAGACGCATATCCCTCTCAATGGAATCAGCCAATAAGAACGCAGTGCGGGTACCACCGTACCAGGTTGCTCACTCACCCAGTGTTGAAATGGCGTGGTGCACATTCCGAGCGAGTCAGGTTGAAAATTTGCATATTGGCAGAAATATGACAGCATGCAGCAATGAATAGTAAAAGTCCATTAGACCCAAAGGAAGGGATAGAGAGGTCCATCCATAAACATGTAGGTGGTGACACACAGACATTTGTGCAATTGCTTTTTAGACTGATGCGGTTTCTTTCATATTGGTATTGAGCTAGTAACTTTAATTTTCAAATTGCTCCACATCTTTGATTTGGCACGTTGAAAACTCTGCACCAATTGAGCCATAAGTTTATTAGCCGATTAAATCACAGCATTCATTCTGTAGACGTCATTTTTAAAGAGTGTAAATTAACCTGCTAGCTGGTCACGGTTTGTTCATCGCACAGTGTGATACTGAAAACTTTAAAACTCAGTGCGTATTTAGAGATAGTAGGAGTTGTAGAGGCTATATTCAACACGAATAAGGATTTTGGTGTACTTAGTAACTTAGGTTTTGTACCTAAGCTTTTCGCTCTCTTTCTCTCCCTTAATCTCCCTGTGAGGCCCTAATGCATACATGTAGCTTGTATCTACTTCCGGCTCTAATTTAACTTACTATTTACGAGCAAAGCCTTCCAAATATTCAAATACAGCATTAGTACAGCATTAGTCCAGCGCCATTACTTCTTGGAAAATGTGAATCAAGCAAGATTTTCTAAAATAAAATGGTCTAAAATGTGATTCGGAAATAGTCTACATCTCTATGGTATTTTCATGGCATAAAAACAAAAGTAATCAATCTCAAATTTGCGTCCAACTGATAATCCATCCATCCATCCATTAATATCATTTCAGTGTAGCTAATTCTCATACTGTATACTATACATTCCAGTAATTACGGCATAAAAAGTGCCGTAATTACTGCTGCTCAGATGTTCCAGAACGAATACTTATCGATTTTAAGGTTTATCAAAGTTGTAATAAAATAACATATTTGGCACTTGCACATCAGAACAGGCATGCCTGATGCCACAAACACATGCACGTGTTGAAATAACATGCATTAATTTAAAAAAACCAATCAAAATAATTAAAGTATTCGGCTGGAACATCCGGCCTAATGTGGCAGACATACACTAAGGTTTCACTTGGAACGTCTGCTTAACGTCATCAACATTTTCATTTCGCCATTCCATATTCTTGTGACAGGAAATTAGTGCTTTACGCATAGAATGGATAATAGAACCCCATTCCCCTTTGACTTGCCATTATGTAAGGATTATTAATAAAGACTCTCACATTCCTAAGGCTTGAAATTACACCTGAAGGCTTGAATTGCACATGATAACATTAAACTATCACAATATTTTTAAATTCCATCCTTCTCTTTGACAAATTGAAACAATACGATCGCTTTAATGTGTTCAACTCAAAATATACCGTTGAGTGTAGCTTTGGAAAAACCCTTTATTTTTAGACATGTTTAGTAAACACAATTGGAACAAAAATTTGGAAAGGAGTACTTAATGTAACGTACAGTTTGATTGGAATGTTTCTTGCTAATGCAATGCATAAATCTCAAGGCAATGGTCCAAATGCCATGCATAAGAGATACGATGCAAGTATTGCAGCTCTCTTATTCCGTGTAGTCAACGTTCGTAAATTTAAAATTTTGGTTAAAAAATACGATAAACATATGGTCGGTTTAAGTAAAAAATATTGACATGCAATGTTATTGTAAGTTTTATTCCGATATTTTCAATTATGGCGAAAGCATAAAAACTATTAAAAGTTACATTTAAATAAAATGAAGTTCATTTTATCGACAAAATACTTCTTGCACACACATAATACTCTCAGACGCTTCTTCGGAATACTCCGGAGACGACGTTACTTTACAATATTTAATAATATACAAGGACAAAGATGCGCAACTTATTAAAAAAAACGGATATGCCAGCATCGCCTACACACTGCTAAAACAATTAGGTCGTATAAGGGTCATCCGAAATGGGAGCACTTGCCTTGCATTGACTGGAAACTGATTCTCCCAGCAGGCAGAACAAGACCAGAAAAGAACAGGAGCGCATCTGTTCCCGCCATTAATACGCATATAAAATAGTTCCATTCCAAAGATAAATGAGGCAGGCCAGTCTTACTGAGTAATTCGTGTGACCACTTTTTGTTTGTACTGTCACTGGGTTAACCAGGGGCGGATAATGGGGCTTCCTCTTCAATTAAGGCTGGCATTAAATTTCTTGGCATATGCAGGATACCTCGCTCATAGTTGAACCAAGTTTAGGTCGTCGTCGTCGTTGTCCACGGGCAAGACCGAAATGACCTCAGCTGTTTCGTTGAAAGTGACCCCGGATTTTGTGCTTTTGCTGTCGTCGTCATTCTTGGGGGCGTTGGGATCGACTAAGATCGACTGCAGGTAATCTGGGTCGGGTTCTTCAAGCCCTTCGTGATCACTCAAATCGAAGTTATTGTCCTCCTCGAATTCGTTGCCTGCATCGACTCTCATGGCTACTTCCGGTTCGATCGAGAGGTTATCCACGTCCTGAACGATTTCCGGTTCCGGGTATTCATCATGCCGTTGCCGGTTTTCGTATTCGGGAACCAAATCGGCCGTGTCATTATCGCTAGGAGGAGAAAAAAATCCAATTAGGCCCCTTCTTGCGTGAAGTGCGGTAACAACTGATACGCACTAATACGGTCACAAAAACTATTCCCCCAATATCAACATTTCTCACGCTATAAATAGCGGACATAATTAAAAACTGGACGCGAAATGGACCCGTTTCATTTCGAATCAAATGTTCACTAAGGCTACTATTTGTTTTAACCCAAACGATGAACGACAGTAAATTGAGTGTGAAAAAAAATAATTCTAGGTTGAATCGTGACATTAATGGCCGAAGGTATTAAAAACTGGAGGTGAGATTTTATTATAACGGCTAAATGTTTCGTTGGTTAAGCGTTTTCTTTGGGAACACTTTTTCATATGTAATGGGCGTCTTTGAACTTTATCAATTCTAAAGGCATTCGCCATTTTGAACGGGGCAAATTCGGAATGCATAGGTACAAATAAGACTAGCAATTCTGGAACGATTGTAAAAGCTTTGAGCACGAAAAAGTCAAAGTCCAATTTTCGGAATTTTGTGATTCAATGGTAAACAGAAAACAATTATACGCGTACACAGAAAACATTAGTATAACGTGTTTTAATAGTACTTTCTTTTATCCTTATAGGCGTGTTTAAAATTTTATGAATCGTTATTTTAAATTGTAAACCATAACTGCAACACTATTGTTTCATGTTGCTAAAAGCCTGCGGATTTAAGTTATAAAATGTTTTATATCCACTTTAATATCCCCAGAATTATTGCATATGTAAGCAAGTTGTTTACCAAGCGAGGTTTTCGGATGATAAAACAACACTAATGATGTCACGAGTACTACTATTGTCTGAATGGCAAATAAATTGCAAGACGCCGTTAATAGATCATGGTGTCACAAACCAAGAGTATCTCATTGGACTAACTATCAGCTAGCTCATTTTTTCAAGTTGGCTGCCCCACCCCCACCCCCTTCACCAGTTGCTATACCCGCCCGACATTCATATGATCCTTCCAGTTGTGGTCCTTGTGGGTATCGTTAAGTTGTTAAGAAGTGAACGTCTACAAAACGTTTGCTAATAAGGGTGTGTAATTACTAATTACAATGCTGTAGTTAATATCTGTTACCTAGGTGAAGGGGTGTATGTAATGGTGGGCCCTACCTCAGGTACATGTGGGTCGATCCTTGCGCAGCATCATACATTGTCCAATGGATTAAACCCAACATTTTTGCTATGTTTTTGCCATGGGCTGACTATTTTTAAATTCTGGGTAATATATGAGAGCGAAAGACAAGAGCAAATGCCACATGCCTGCCCTTTAAATTAAAGTAGGTCTTACTGTTTGAACCTTCTTTGTTCAGCTTGGGAGCCTAGGGCTATAATGTACAGCATTTGGGAAAAATGATATTGGTATGGCTATTTTTCTATGTTCACTTTACATGAGGGTAGAGGGTTAATTTTCATGAAATTTCGTTATTTCTTCATTTCCTATTATCACTTTCTGTTAGCAATTTGTCGTCCTCTTTTGGCCGATTTCGCCCCTTTAAACAGGCTTTTGGCCATTCGTGAAAGGAGGGGGAAGTACATGTAAGACCCTCCTCCACCCCCATTAAATACGGCACTGTGTGTAAATGCAATCTCGATCTACTCACGTGCGCAACTGGTCATCAATGCTCATCTCAACCGACGCGCGTGTCCATCCTGGACTTAAAGCTTGTACTGTACCACTTTCCACTTTTTTCTCGTTGATTTCAGAATGAGAGCTAAATATAAAACGGAATGATACATGAATGCGATTATTCATAAGTTCGCGGCATGCAATATGGGGAAATTATCGGGGGAGAAATACATAGGCCTATATATGTATTTTTCCCCGATAATTTTTCCAAAGATTTCGATTTGATTCCAGAGATTCATAACGGATGTCCGGGAAGGGAGAGTTGCTTAGATTTATGGCATGTGACGAAAACCCACCGACCCAATTGCCATGAAAATCGAGGCCAATCGGTTAGGAAAGTGTCACTCTATATATATTCGTTCATTTAACGGATATGACAGCGTGTTCGGTATGATTAGAACATCAGCCATGGCGTCTAACATGAGGCAAACGAATAATTTGGTGTGATTAATTAAAACCCCACTATTTTTCTACAGATATTAATTTCGTCTTTCTGGAGTGCTGATAAGACCTACCTGTCAGACCTGTTGTGTAACTGATTATAAGATGAACTGTTCAGGCTTTTTACTTTCTTCCTTCTAAAATAAGAATTAAATGAGAAAATAGTTTAATAGTGAGATCGATGGAACACTCCAGTTATGCAAGGAGGAAAAAAATACTGATTTTGAATATTTGACTTACTCTAACACGTATCTCCAAATTAAAACTGCAACCCCAATCAAGGCAAGGCCAGCCACGGCAGCCAAGCACGAAATGGCGATAATGTAAATAGAATTATCATCAGCTGGCGGATCATAACGTGGCGGAATCGGTTCGACATCAGAATAGACAGCCGCACTGTCGACCTCGAAACCTTCGTCAGCAAAGGTGGCACTGTGATCATTGAGAAGGCTATACAATTGGGAGGAAAATAGAAGATGCACTATTATTTCGGCCAAGTGCTTGTTTTATAGGAAAAATAACTACAACTTTCGCATTACAGCGTATACACTATACATGTATATGACTCCGAAACTAAATTCTGGACAAAATTTTAAAACTTCATGAACTGTTTACCTCAATAGCTTATCTTTTTGGAGTGGTCCACTGCTTCCCAAGGCGTAGAAATAAACAGTCGTGCTACGTGGATGAAACAAAGGCTTAAATAAGAAACGTGTTTTTTCAATAATCAACCCGAGTAACAATATAGGTTTGTTAAAGTACGAAAGAAACAATGATACGGATATACCACTAAAGTTAATGTCACAGGGTAATGTCTATAAAAAATTTATTTATGACAATTTGTTGCGAATTCATACTGTAATAATAAGGAGGACGTAATGTTGTTAGAAACAACACCACAGGAATGATTTCTACTGAAGGCACATTTTTAAGACACTGTATCATTTTAATGTACTTTTCCTAAAAATATCAGAATTATTAACACACAGTAGGTGAATGGTACCTATACGTAGATTTTTTGAATTCGTTTTTGGGGTAACAACCTTTTGGTATGACACATATTGTTAAGATTGCAGTGAACTTAAATGTGATATGCACTACGCATTCTTTAATTAACTGTATAATTTAATATACTTACATTACGTCGTCGGCGCCTAATGTTTTACTGCGTTCAGACCTATTATAAATCGGAAAAAAATGTAAACTATGTCATATAACTATTTGATGTACAGTATTTTAGATATTGCTTATGCTTAGCCCTAGCATGATTTTCTTTCCATCCAGGCTAACTATAAGGTTTCATATTGCTGCTTAAAAGGCAAGCAATAATTCGCCAATTTCAGAAAAATAACATTTGTGATGCAATTTGTTGCAGTAGCAATATTTTATCAATCTTTTCAATTTTTTACGAAAAGAAAAACTCGCATGAGGAGATTTAATTATGGTGACGTATGTCGATTCACAATCATATTGATTAATATGTGGCTCCACTTGTATATTGAATTTAAAGTTATTAAGTTCGGATATATTTTTTTAAATAAATGAGTGGAGCATTTTTTTACTATCACGATATCTGTAGTGTTCAGCATACTTGCCTTTTAAATAGGGAATAGGCACTTTTATTGTCTTCATATTTGAGCACACGGACGTCAGTGTCCGCCTCTTCTTTCAAAGTTCTAAATAAACCGGAACATTCATTATTTTAAAATACATGTTGTACAGGTAGTTTTAGCTTTGAAAATATTTCTTCAGTTCATTATTCAATAAAATATCCTCCTAAATTTTCTATACGCGACTATGAATACTGCATTTCTTAGGACAAGTGTTATGAGAGTTTACTCACGTTAGGAAATCATCGCAATCCTTATCGAAATCTTCAGGACTTTTCATTGAATTGTTGACCACCAGAATTTCATCACCTGATAGAATGTAAACCTAGATACAGATGCGAAACGATCGATCAGTGAGTGAGTGGTTTCTATAAAATAATTCTGTAAAATAATTTAAAAAAACTAACAGTGATAATAAGTGTGCTAAAAATATCCTCGTTATCTATGTTATGAGCAATGACTTTTAACTGATGCGATTTATGGACTGAAGAGGCAAAATCGAGGTTTTCCATGGAAGTTGATGCTCGTATCAGTCCGGTGTCCTCGTTAATGTAGAAATTTTCATTATCCAATTCGTACTTCACTCGTTTGTTATTGTAGGCAGTATCGGCATCAGTGGCCTGCAGAATTATGAAACAATTTAATAGACTACTAATAGTAGCCTAATTCATAAAGAACGTCATCAATGTCATAGGAAAGGTAAACTAATTGCTACTATTGTTGACGAGGACAGTGTATAACACACAAATGTTTCCTATAGGGCTAAAAATCTTATTCATGTAACACAATTTCAGGAAATAAAAACGAACATATTCCAAATTTTAATGTAGGCTTTAATTATTGGTGTTCAGCAATAAAAATGAAAAGGGAGAATCATTAACGTTAAATATGGAACACACTGTTAAATATTACTCAGTGCACACATGCATATAAACGACGACAACTTACGTTCAATTGAATAACATCTTGACCTGATGTGGTATATGACGATATGCCCACGCTTAAAGTATCCCCGTCAGTGCCGTACACTGCGAACTGGGGTTTTTCGTCGTTCACATCCACAACGTTGACGTGAATTAAAGTTTCATTAGACCCCACAGTGTCTGATGAATCACCGAGACCCACTATAAAATATCAGTGTGTGATTTAGTTTTGCAAAGGACATCGTGGATCGATCGTTACACTTTGATTCGATTGCCTGGCTAAAGCAACGTTTTTTTCGCGTTTCGCATCACCGCTTATGGACGACCTCTAACTACAATGACTATACTTGCTTTCGAGCACGATATACAGATATTTGTAAACTCCATCACTGCATTAGGTTACTAATTGTACTCCTCCTCCTCACGTTCCGTTTACTGTATTTCATAATACATTTTTTTATGTCGAACTATAGTGAGGCCTCCTGAAATCAGCTTGAAATATAGTCTCGTTCTGCAGGTTTGCCATCCCAATAGAGGCAATCCATTTATTACATAACGCTGGGGTGGAGTCTTTAAGTTTTGTTACAAAGCGTTACATAGGGGTAGGGGTGTGTTTTTGTTAACGTTAACACTTTTAACATTTATTTCAAATATTGAAAAACTTACTTTTCACCATTTTACATAACCTTTCCGTATTAAAGTTTAGTAATTTTAGAAATATTATACGATATATTGGCAGGCCAATGAGAGGAAGGTGCAGGGGTGCATCATTACCGAATCGAAGCCAAAAAGGGGTCCAAGAGATAAAGAAGGGGAAGAAGCTGGGATCTCAGAAAATGTTTTGCATATTTTTGTGTAGGCTGACATTTTTATTATGTTTTTCATAAACGTTCATATAAATCGTTTCTTTAATAATTAATTTCTGTTTTTTCAAATGTAGACTGAAATCTATCACTTGTGATTGCCAACAAAAATACATTATTAATTACCTAGCTTTTTAAAAGAAAAAATATTCATACCTTTCACTTTATGTACTTAAAATGAATTATTTTGGCTTGAGATTTTCAAACATTTTACTGCAAAGTTTTCATGCAAATGTAATTGTATTCTAAAAATCCACGATTTATGATGATGATTTTCGAAAGTTTCCACCTGCAGCGTTTCCTTAACTAGTGTATCTCGCCAATTTGATTGTAAAGAAATTTAAGAAAAATCCATTTGTGAACAGTCATTGAAAATGCTTGTGTGCTGCGATGCTTTAGCCAATAATATTTGTAAACAAATTTCGTATAAAAACTAGGAAAGATCAATAATTGGTGATCGAATTATTATAAATTTTACTATTAAAAACTTTTTCAGAGGCCCTATTCACCGGTGCAAAGAATTGGTAATTTTTGTAAAGTTGCAGGTGTTCATGACGGAGGGGGGTGATCAGTGTTCCGTAATTTAAAGGGAGTGTTAACGTTTTGCTACAAACTGTTACATGGGGGTGGGGTTG